>QFDD01000334.1:0-52203 GCA_006871305.1 Vachellia collinsii | reverse complement strand
GCTGAATTACATATATGCATTGCAGTTGTGATTAATCCATTATGTTCAATTAATTGTCAATGATTGTTGATAGTTAATGTGTGTGTTTGGATTCTTTGGTTGTTGATTTACAATCATTGGAGCATTGATAGAACCCAATATTTACATGGTTTTCTTGAGTGTTTTATGGTGTTTTGTAACACCTTTACCCTTATTTTGCATGCATTTATACCATTATTGATTATATTGATTCATGCATTGCATTGTACTTAGTTAAGGGTAAAAATGGGTCATTTATCTCATCCAAACTGTGAATGCCTTGATCTTTAATTCATTTAACTTCTACAAAGATCTTTGCCTTTATTTGTAGGCATTTAGAGGAGATTTGAAGACCCAAAATGGAGTATAGAAGGAGCCACAAGTTCATCAAGAGCTAATAATAATCATAGGAGCCCTCTGCCACTATTACGTCGCGACATAAATGTCTTTGCGTCTGGACATAAATGTCTTTGCGTCTGGACATAAATGTCTTTGCGTCGCGACATAAATGTCTTTGCGTCTGGACATAAATGTCTTTGCGTCGCGACATAAATGTCTTTGCGTCGGGACATAAATGTCTTTGCGTCGCGACATAAGTGCTTATTGCTGAAGCCACGCGTTTTGAATTAGGTCACTCATTGGTACATATATATTGGAGGCAAGCACCACGAAAAACAGCAGCTCCCACTCTGCAGATTTGCAGAGGAGAGGCTCCAGCACTGCCCTCTCTCAACTCCAACTTCCCCATCCATTTCCTCTTCCATTTTCCACCATTTTCCATCTTCTTCCACCATTCCAAACCGATTAAACCTTCCCTATCACCTTCTTCTTCACATTTCCACTCCTTCTTGTAGCCTCTCTCATAGCAGAACATATATGTGGTTGCAGCTGCGTTTTGGAAGCAATGAGAGGCTAAATCCTTAGTCTCTTGGTGAGGGAATGAAGCTTGAGTTCATGGGCTCATTAGGGGAGTTTTTCTTTGTCTTGATCTATGTTTGAACTTGTGTTAGTAATTTCTAGATCTAGGAATTTCTACTGCCTTGTAAACCTTTATCACAGATTTGTGATTTTGTGATTGGATATGTATTTGGATGGGATGGTGTGTTTATGTTGAATTACATATATGCATTGCAGTTGTGATTAATCCATTATGTTCAATTAATTGTCAATGATTGTTGATAGTTAATGGGTGTGTTTGGATTCTTTGGTTGTTGATTTACAATCATTGGAGCATTTGCATCATCCATTCAACTGCACTCTAAGTGGTTTTAAACAATGTTTTAAGAGGTGGTAATTAACTTGGATCCAAGTGAGTTTTCAACAATTAAAGCATTGGACCTAAGTGATTGCTTGGGGTTTTTATCTAGACTTAGAGAGTTATAGACTTCCATATCATTTTGAGAGCGATGACAGCTGAGTTCCACTCACCAAGGACCTATCTCTTCATATCTGCAATTTAATCCAACCATTCCATTGTTAAACCAAAAATACCAAAAAGATTTACTTCTTGCATTGTTTTGTCATTGCACCACTGTTTTCATAAACCAAACCCCCCCTTTTCATACCCAAGTCCAACAATGTTTTTGATGACCAATTGAGACTAGGAAACCAATAAACCGCTCCTCGAGAAGAACGATTGGTTGCCCACTATACTGCATTAATCTGGTGCAATCATTTTGTATCGAACCGGAAGGCGACAATCCACGTCCGATCAAGCATTTGCATCATCCATTCAATTGCACTCTAAGTGGTTTTAAACAATGTTTTAAGAGGTGGTAATTAACTTGGATCCAAGTGAGTTTTCATTAATTAAAGCATTGGACCTAAGTGATTGCTTGGGGTTTTTATCTAGACTTAGAGACTTATAAACTTCCATATCATTTTGAGAGCGATGACAGCTGAGTTCCACTCACCAAGGACCTATCTCTTCATATCTGCAATTTAATTCAACCATTCCATTGTTAAACCAAAATACCAAAAATATTTGCTTCTTGCATTGTTTTGTTATTGCACTATTATTTTCATAAACCAAAACCCCCCCTTTTTCATACCCAAGTTCAACATGTTTTTGATAACCAATTCAGACTAGGATAGCCAATAAACCGCTCCTCGAGAAGAACGATTGGTTGCCCACTATATTGCATTAATTTGGAGCAATCATTTTGCATCGAACCGGAAGGCGACAAAACCGAGTCCGATCATGTAGCCCCTAAACCTCCTACCTTTGAGCCCTCACTTCCCTCTGAGCCAGCAGTCCATGTCTCTTCTATCCCACCTATCCCTGAGTCCCCTTCTGCTAAGCCCTCTGCCTCTCCTTCTCACCCTCTTTGATTGATGACAAAAAGGGGGAGAAGTGGTGATATGTTTGCATTACTTTGTATTGTTGACATTGTTATTACTCTCTGTTATTGCATTTAAATTGGATCATGACTTGTATTGAATTATGTTAGTTATTTTGCAATTCATAAGTTCTCTTCTATGATCCTCTCTTTATCTGTTGTTTATCTATTGCTCATTGATTTTGTCATCATCAAAAAGGGGGAGAATATTGAGATAATGTTTTGATGATGACAATTACGTTTTTGAACTTATGATAAAATTCAATGTTTTCATAAACACTCTAAGTGATTTTCGAGTTTTAGTGAAAGTGTTGAGATTGCTTGAGTTATAAGGGTCAATACTCGAGTACCATTGTGTAAAATATGCTTTCAAAACTCAATACTCTCAAGAGAACTCAAGTTTTGGTGGAAGTGTTGTTAAAACTAGAGTTCTGAGGGTCAATACTCGAGTATCGAGTATTGAAACAAGTTTTAGAAAGCTAATACTCTCAGTAGAACTCAAGTTTTAATAAAAGTGTTGATAACACTCGAGTATTGAGTGACAATACTCGAGTTTCGAGGTCCAAAATATATTTCAAAAAACCAATACTTTCAATGGAACTCAAGTTTTAGTGGAAGTGTTGTTAAAACTCGAGTTATGGTAGACAGAACTCGAGTATCGAGCTCTCAAAACTCTTTGAACCGCAACACTTTTTGACAACTGCCATAACTCGAGTATCAAGCTCTCAAAACTCTCTAAACCACACCACTTTTTGACAACTTGAAGTTTCAACGAAAGTGTTGCTAATACTCGAGTCCTGTGAGACACAACTCGAGTATTGAGCCTAAAATTTATCTTTAGGCTGAATACTTCAAGGGAAACTCGTTGAGCAATGAAAGTAATGATTTCAAATACTTAAAACTTGACATTTTAGAGTATAAAACTCGAGTATCGAAGAACTTGTAAAGTTTTAGTTGACAGAAGCTTATGTAAACTCGAGCTTTATTGTCTAAAACTCAAGTATTAACAAAAATTTTGTTGGAACTCGATGAGCATTGAAAGTGTTGTCACAAATTAACTTACAAACACTCTTGTATACTTATAATCACTCGAGTGATGAGAAAACTTTCATGATTTATCTTCAAAACTCAAGTAGCAACAAAAGTGTTCTGAATTCTTCACTGTTATTTCTCACAAACACTCGAGTTTTGTTATTTATCACTCGTGTACTCTTTTACTGACAGTGATTCAGAGTGTCAGAGCTTTTCATTATTCTCAAATCTTTCCTTCTTTATGCTTCATTTATTTGAATCTCATCTTCTCTCATAAATGCTCATTTATTTTAATGATTAACAAAGTATGGAACATCTGATTGCCTCACCGGAATAGGATTCAACGGACATAATCACAGAGGCGACCATACCTCGTGTCAGAAGCATTTAATGCGAGAAGCTGAATGAAGATGATGAGAGTAACGGAAACAAAAATGTTTCTAACGGATAATTAATACTTCCCAACCATAAAAGTAGAAGCATTCAAGTTCAGAAAGCAGAGAATACAACTACCAGAATATTCATTTATTGTTCTTCATCTACCTCCTCTGTTTCATTCTCACAATCATAAATACTTCAGTGTTCATCATTTAATTCTTAGAAAGGAGAATATTCTTATTCAAACATTGATTCTGTGAGAGTAACTCAAGATTAGAGAATCTTGAGTGTAAGAGACATGAGCAAAAGTGTCAGTGGGTTGAATTGAGTTAGGAATGGAAAAAGTCTTCCTTCATTATTGTTGTAATATTCATTAATTAGTGGATTTGGAAAGCTCAGAGGATTCTGAGGACTGGACGTAGGTCAAGTGGACCGAACCAGGATAAATCTCCTTGTTCATTATTCTTCTCTCTCTGTTTTATCTTCAAAGTTTACCAAAAATTTATTTAGACCAATTCAACCCCCTCTTGGTCAAATCCTATCCTAACAAAGTTCATCTTTGATATTCCAAGTAACCTTAAAATGATTCATTCGTTCGAATGAATTCCGTTAACAATACTAGAATAAGGACTAATAAAAATGGAGTAAAAAATGACAATAATGCAGATTGGGTTTGACAGAAAGAATTTTTTTTATATAGACTAATATACAACTTCAGAAGGAGAGAAACAACCAAGTGAAGGAGAGAAATGAATTTTTCATGTTCAGCTAATCGAAATGTGGTAAAATATAACTGTGCAGCTAACATGGACTGGGAATGCATGAGTCACAAAATGATTGGATTTAATTCGTAAATGTTGAAATGTATTGCATAACTTGCCCAGTTCAGCTTCCATATATTTACAAATAAAAGAAAAGGTCGCATCAGACCATATGCCAACAAAAAAAAACAATCTTTAGGGCCCCTCAATCTTGGAACTGCTCACACTAGCTAGCAGGCAATTCCTTGATTCCACGATCTCTTTGAACGTAGAATTCCGGTAAACCCTTGTAGCTGAAACGTAATTCTTCATCGAAACCTCAACTGCCATGCCATGTGGACAAAAAGAAATTTTCACTATACTGAATAAACACAATAAACAGATAAGAACTTAAACATGCACACATATCTCCCTCCTTCTGCACTAGACCGTATTGAACAATGAAAACCATTGTCTGCATACTACTGAAGCTTTGGAACTCATACCAAGCTTGAGTAGCACTCTCACCTTGGAGTTCAACTATCATAGTCTGCTAACTGCAAAACGACACAACAAAATGTTATTTCAGTTCCCTTCATAAACAGCACAATAAGTCAGGGGGAAAATGTTCCACTTCCTAAATAGTCCTGGACCACAAATGACTAACAGCAAGTTAACTGGCCATGAACTCGCTTCCACCGAAACTCCCCCTTCTTAACTAGAAGACCCATAACATCTAGAGACAGGAAAAATAAAAAACATTTGAAATGGTGGGTCACAAGATGGTTAAAAAATAAATATTATGGTAAGTTTTACATTCGTATAGATAGCCCACCTCTGAGGCGATGTGATGCAAAGAATTCCCTTCAAATCTCAGCAACATCCATAAGCCTAAATCCATGTTTAGGAGCATTCGCAGTAAACTCCGTAACAGCTCTGCTGGGCAGCAGTATAATGTGGTATTTGTGATGAACCCCAGCACCGCCACTACGAACAAGGAAATTATGGACCTTGTAAATTCGGACCTTGGAAATTATGATCCCCAGCCAGCCTCATGAGCATGTGTTCTCCCTGTGTGAATGTTAGTTAAACATAAGTTAGTACTTCCATAAAGACTGCATGGCTTATAAATGAATAAATATGTTGGGGAAAAATTATAAATGAATGAATACTACCTCATCATCGAAGACAATGATGTCCATGTATAATACATCATTGGGGTAGCTGGATTTGTGCTGATAATAATCAACATCAGTTAGAGGGAACACACGATCCACCTTAACTAGCACTATTGATTTCATATCATCAGGAGAGATTCCATTAAGCCTTTTTGACGGAGGACCCATATTTGACACAGAGTGAGGTAGAGCAGAAGTGAATAATGATGGTAGAAAGACAATGCTTATAGAAACAATGAGATTGTTATATACATATGAAGCATTAATGTCACACAATAGGCAGAACCACTACATTCAATGTCCTGTTATACAAAACACGCATGTTGAAAATGTACACATTCAATGGAGAGGGAAGACAAACCAATGGGATGTACCTAGAAGGATGAATACATGTTTAGGCAAAGTATCTCAATACAATATAATGTAATTTTTGAGAACCAACCTTTCATCTTTTGATATTGGAATAATCAAAGAAATCGTGACGATCAAAAGAGGGAATGGATCTGTGAGGACCATGGGTGGCACTGGTTCGAATAACCTATTTACTCACTGCCTCTTCATTTTATACCAATTAATTCAAATGTGGACCTTCTGCATTCAAATAATATTTGAAAAATCCCATCTCATATCGCCAGGCCATATTCCTATAAGGTGAAGATGAGAAATACATTAGAATGGATTACAAGGTTCATTCAAATGAGATAAGTAAAAGTCAACAACACCATCATTTTAATCAAAAGCGGCCTACTACCCATTTGAATATATTCCTCATGTTCAACGTATCCGAATATGGACCCTAAATACCAAAGACACAAATTTGACAATATGCGAGTCATTTGAATGACCACTGTCATCCATGCGAATGAATTTCTCAGCATTCCAGAGAACAACTACAATTTTCAATAGTTAATTGGAATCGATAATGTGCTTCATTTTAAGTAAGTGGTCATTTTTAGTTAAAAACTTACTGAAGCCAGTATGAAAAATGCGAATGAAATCAAGGTGTTCGTTGAATGAAATCATGGGTGGAAGATTTCGTGGGTGGAATTTCACCTCACTTAAAGTACCTGAAGGAAATCAAGGTGTCCATTGAACTTGCTTTCATAAGCTGCTATTTTGGGGCTAAGACAATCTGACCAAACATGGTGATCGATATGTTTAAGGTGACCGTAATGGAAGCATGGAAGACAGAAAGGATGGAAGTGTGTGTGCACTGATGCTTAAAAATAAGAAATTTTCATTCAAATGCATTACTGCTGCTGTCATTTGAATTACTCCATTATAGTCCACATATTCAGATGAAGTTCTCGTCTCCATATGGACTCCACGTGAGTGAATTTCATTCCAATTACAGATTATATTCCTCTGAATGAGTATGTAAGACTTATGTTGTTATTGCATGTATATTTTAATGGAGAAAAAATGAGAATATTCAAATATATGAAAAAATTGACTTCTCATTGGAGGCTATATTCAACTTAGATGAGACATTTATTTGAATGGTACAATTCTCATTCGGATGAAGTGTATATTTTGCATGTATATTTTAATGGAGAAAAACTGAGAATGAGTTATTCATTCGGATGAATAACAGGTATTATTCGAATAACAAATAAAAAATTTGAACGGATATCTTGAGTTCATATTCGTACAAGTTTGGTTCAAAGAGAAGGGAGTGCCAAGGCTCAAACACATGACTTGATGGGTGAGATTGAATTGCTCACCATCAAGCCAAATTGTACAAGTTGAAGATGGAAAATTCAATAAAATGTCGCTTAAGAGAAAATGAAAATAAGATATTCATTCAAATAACTATATTATGCATTCGAATAAGCTTTAAAAACCAATCAATGTCGTTCCACAGTCCATTATTGTCATTTGTTATTGCATTAGGGTTTCAAAGAGGTACATTTTCCAACCACAATCTCACCCTGTGAACCATTCTCCCACTTGCTTCCCCATTTGTTGCACCTGAACTCCCACCCTCTCGCACAATCCCTCATAAATATGCCTCTCAATCTTACCCCATAGATTTGTACTCAGCATTTTTCCCATTACATTCGGTCTGAATTAGTCAACTCATTGGTCATCAAGTGCAGTGTAGGAGGCATCTTTGCAGGTTTGGTTCCACAATGGCGAAGATGGGAAAAAATTAGTGAAGAGATCAAAAGAATTGAACAACGGGTTAATCATGTTCAGGAAGGAGTAATACCAAAAGAATAAGGTGAAGGCAACAGGTAGGAACCTCAATGAACAAAATGAAGAGGTCGTAAGGGCGCGGAGGGCTTTGATAGAACAACAGAGGAATAACTACAAGGAGATGGCAAATAGGACAAGGCTTCCTAGATAAAGAACAAAAGTTGTTCATAAGTTTCATACCCATTTCTCACTCCCGCAACTAATGTCATTGGTAGAATTTGTCAATCAAAATAAAGAGTTGAAAAGGCGGGTTGAAGGAATTGGGTTTGGAAAGCTGCTTACGGTCCAATGCATTATACTACCACGTGACCTCATTTTGGCACTGCTTCAAGCATACGACCCACCAACAAACAGATTAAGAAATAGCAGGTGATATTTCCTGTTTGCAAAATGAAACTCAAATTTTTCCTTATCTAAAGGTTTGAAGGATGCATTGATAAACCCGTCAAGAGGACTCAACTCTGAACTTGTGGATGCCGTATTAGTGGATGGAACTTCAGACTGTTGTTCCTTCTGCGATGGGGATGGAGCATTTGATTAGACGACCACAGTTGATGATTGTTATTGTAGTGGGCGGACTTCATTCGCTAGCCCCTTCCCCAACAGAGAAACTGCATCATCATTTCTTGATTGCCCCACATCCATACCACTGATTCCTTTGATGGTCCCTCTTCAGATGTTGGCCGACCATGGGTAACTTGCTGTTTCATGAGGATGTCCATCCCAACTTTTTCAGCAGCCTTCAAGCCTAATGATGAGTTTGGATAATGGTGTGACTGCCTTCTTCAATTGGGGACTGATATGGCAATGCAATGACCATTTTCTTTCCCTTCCCTCTGGGTGCATCTTTCTTCTTTTGCTGTGGGGCAGCCCACTCATTGATGATAATGGTTTTCCCCACAGGCACATCATCTCAAACCTTAGGTCTAGGGGTACTTCACTTTCCTCGGAGCAGAACTTGTTGAGGGGTTTGATGTGCTTCCATGTTCAATAGTAGTCAGGATGCCTGGCAGCTTTACTCGCACCATTGTGACTGAAAGAGGAATGTCAGTGATGGGTGAAATAAGATGAATGATGAACAGCGACTGAGGTTTCAAAGAAGACGGATGACATTTTCAAACTTCAAGAATTAGTGGGAATGAAACAGTGTAGGAAGTTGTAGGATGATTTACACAGGATTCAATTGTTGCGTATGAGATTCAAAAATCTATCGGATGTGTTACTATAGTAATCAAATGAACAAGCCAAGCCCTAAGGAAAAGTAACAGATACGCCCGTCCATAGTCGAATGATATATGGTCACTTATTCATATGAATATCGTCTTTTCTCGTACATTTTGAGACTCATGTATACTAATTCATTTGAATGTGTCCTTCATGCATTCGAATGATTCATGCAAAATCCCGCCTCATATAGTGGTGACGCATTCGTATAAGGGGAAGATGAGAGATTCATTCAAATGGACAAAAAATCTCATTCAAATGAGCCTTGCATTGTTCCAATTTTATTGTTATGTGGAGTTCACAATCGAATACGGTGAAGATGGGAATGCCATTCGAATGGACGACAGGACTCATTTGAATAGCTCAAAAGTGAAAAAGTAAAGTGGTTAAGTCCAGTCATGGAGTGCAATTTGTGTATCGAATCAATTATTCATTTGAATGAGTAGATTATGCCATTCGAATGAATCGTAAGAAAACCCCACATCATATCATAAGCCAACATTTGGATAATGTGCTGATGAGATTTCCATTGGAGTGGCTAACAGGCTGATTCGAATGATGAGTATGGCAATATTTAACAAGGAACAAAAAAAAGAAATTATCAGTATCTATTGGGACATTGGAATGAGCTCTAACATCATTGAATAAGTATGAGTCATCTATTATCCTGACGTTTTGGGACCTCAGCCAAATCATTACACATTGTTACCAAAATGGAACACAATATTACAGGACTTACTCTCCTTATCATTTACATAAACTTATAAATGAAAAAAAATCCTATCAGACCATATGCCAACCAAAAGGGGGGGAAAACTTCAAGGGCCGTCAATCTTAAAACTGCTCACATAATCTAGCGGTTGATTCCTTGCTGGGATGATCTGGCTGAAGTTAGGATTCCAGTAAACCCTTGTAGCAGATCGGTGATTCTTCATGGACACCTCTACTGCCATATGGAACAAAATGAATTATCAGTAAAAAACTAACCATTAATCAATAAACACATGAGAAATTAAGCATACATGCATACCTCCCTGCTGCTAAACCAGACCAAACTGAACAATGACCACCACTGTCTTCATATTGATGTAACTCTGGAATTCATACCAAGCTTGAGTTGCACTCTCACCTTGGAGTTCAAATGTCATCGTCTATGACCTACAAACCAAAACAACAAAATGGTTCGTCATTTCCCTTCATAAAGAATGTGAAAATTTAGAAGAATAACATGTTCCACTCACTGTGCGTCCTCTACCACAAAAGACCAACAGTGAGTTAACTGCCCACGAACTCACCTCCCTCAAACTCCCCATTCTTAACCACAATACCTATAACATCTATAGAAGGGGAAGAAATACAAAGCATGTCAAAGGGTGGCCAAAGTCAAGATAAAAAAATTAAGTCAATATGTTTGCTTTGGTCATAGAAATCAAACCTCTTAGGCGAGGTGATGGACATAATTCCCTCCTCAGCTCGGCAACACCCATCAACATAAATCCATGCTCAGGAGCATCGGCAACACACTCCATGACCACTGTGGTGGGCAAGACCATAATACGGTAATTTTTATGAACCCCCTCCGCCATTTCGGACAATGAAATTTTGCACATAATACACTTCGCCCTCCACCAACTGATTGTAGAAACGATCAATAATATAATCCCCAGCCAGCCTCAATAGGATGCAGTCCCCCTGTGTTCATATTAGTGAAATAGTATTTAGGAAAATACTTGAACGGCATCCCTTAAAACTGAAAGATATTACCTCGTCATCGAAGACAATGATATCCATGTATAACACGTGGGTGGGATAGTGGGATCGATCTCCATAAAAATCAACATTAGTGACCGGGAAAACACGATCTACCTTAACCAAGATTCTGCAATTCATATTATGAGGAGAGATTTCGTTGAGCCTTTTTGCGGGAGGAGCCATAATTGACAGAGAAAGTTTGAATGAGTAGAGAATAAAGATGGCAGACAAACAATAGTTATAGACGTGATGAGGATGTTATATGAATATGAAGCATTAATATCACACAGCGTCCAAACCACTACAATCAATGTTCTGTCATTATTAAATGAAAGTCCAGATTTGTACAGATTTAATGCCAATGTAAGGCAAACTGATGGGAAGTACCTGAAAGGATGAATGCATCAGTCTGACAGAGCATCTGAATAGAGGGCGAAGGAAATAGAAGTGTCACCCTTTCATTTTCCAATATTGGAAAAAAACAAAGAAAATGTGATGATTGAATTGGAGGACGGATCTACCAAGACCACGTGTGGCGGTGGTTCGAATAACCCATTTCCTCATTGCCTCCTGTTGTATACAAATCCATTACAAACCTTATGCATTCCATTGAATCATGAAAAATCCCACGATATATCACGAGGGCACATTCGGATTAGTTCAAGATAAGAACCTCATTCGAATGGCTAACAAGATCATTCGAATGAGGAGCATGGCTAATTTCGTATGCAACATTTTCAGATACATACTCAATACATTGTACTGGAGTGCAATACCTCATTCAAATGAACTTTGTTACCCATTTGAATGAATTTGTCATCTTCACATTATCCGAATATGGACTCGAGATCAAGGCAACATATTTAGTAATTCATTCGAATAAGCCTTGAAACCAATTCAAATAAATTCCTTATTTTTCAGCTATTCTACACCTCAATATACACTTCATTCGAATGAATTTCCTATTTTCGGCATATTGGAATATGAACTTGAGATAAAACCAACAATTTTACTCATACAAATGAGAAGTCTTCTTCATCCGAATGAGTGCCTCATTCCTGAAATAAAAAATACACAATTCCAATGACGCTTGTTACCCATTCGAATAGATTTCCCATCTCCAGCGTATTCGAATATGGTCGCTAGATGAGAGGTGAAGTTTTGCACGATTACTTTGAATGACCTTTGTGTGTCATTCGAATGAGCTGATTATCCATGCCTCTCAATTCCTCATATTCATCCGAATGTAGCCTCCACATGAAGCCTGTATTCATTGCAACTCCAGTTTTGCTCACCTTATCATATTTATTGCATTCATTGCACATTAATGACTTCAGAATGACTCCAGTTATGCAGAATTTTTATATGATATCAGCATAGTACCTCGTACCATTCTCATACTCATTACAAACTTCCACATTTGATATATATGAATGGCATTTACAACTTTAAATGACAATTCAACATTCATTTGTAAGTGATGAATGCGGGATCTCCTTTATCCACTTACTTGCAACCCCTCAAAAATAAAAAATCCCCCACTAACATGACTATCAATATACATTCACTTACAACCTTAGTAAACAAAAAACAACACCACTTACATTATGACCTATATATACAGTAATTTACAACCCTTCATAAACAAAAAAATCCTGCGCATTAACAAAATACTAGGACAATTCTTTCAGAATACAAATATCAAGCGAGATTGGGATTCCTACACGTCCTTTTTGTATGCCCAACCTCATGACACCTTGCACAATGGTATATCTTTTTGTTCCGGAATTGTGATTCATGTCTCTTGGTTCTTGGCCGTCCAGATGGTCAATTGGTTTGAGGTGGTGTTAAGAATATCTGTTGATGAATATTTTCCATAGTGTAATCATTTGGGTGGGGCATGTCAATTGTCATAACTGGAATCATCGTACAGCTATACATCTGTTGTTGTGTTGTCACTTTGTAGCAAGCATCAACATAATCATACACGTTCCCATGGTCAAACTTTATGGCTGCACACGCATGTGGACAAGGAAGCCCCAACATCTGCCATGCTACACAGTAACATTCATGTAGGCCAAGATGAACACGTAGGTCTCCATTCTCCGTTCATACACGGAATCTACCATTTCCATAGGGTTCAGTGTCCATATGTTCTGCCCTAGCCACATTTTCCATCAATTTTGCATTGGTATATGGCCCAACCCCATTCCTCCACTTACTTATAGCCTCACTTGCAGCATGCATTTTCTTAGCCACTTTATCATGTTGCTCATGAATAAGTTGGGCAACGTTGTGCCTTCTCTCTTTAACTATCCAAGAATTAAATGACTCAGCTATATTTGTTGTTATGTTATCCCATCTTTTATATGGGAACCTAGAAAGCGCACATTTATCTACATCACCATGTGTTTTCAGCCAATGAAATAATTGTGGGTTGAACTTCTCCATCTCTTTCATTGCACTGTTAAAGTAAGAGTCAGTCCTTGCATACGCCACATGATCAAGTAGCCTCACTCCATCCTCCTTACTTTGGCCACTAGTCTTCCTCTTACCTTGGTTCAATTTAATCATCTCCCCACTAAAATTCTCCTTTACATGCCTGTAACAATATGTGTGTCTGTCACTTTCAAATATTGCTTGCACAGCTATTTTGATTGTGCTGTGCCAGTCCGACACAATTACCTCCTCCATTTGTCCAACAATAATTTTAATCATGTACATGAACCAGGTCCAACCTTTTGAGTCTCCCCACTAACAATTGCAAATGCAAATGGGAACAAGTCATTGTTGACATCATAAGCATAAGCTGAGAGCAATGTTCCCCTGTAAGGACCACTCAAATGTGTTCCATCAATGTATAGTATAGGCCTGGAACTGGATAGAAAGCCCTCTATGGAGCTCCCGTATGCGATTAAAACACGTTGGAATGTATTCCCAGTGGATACCCATTCAGCAACAGTCTTATCGTCAGTTTCCTTAAGACGTTCACATATCCAGGGTATCAACATGTACGACTGCTCAGGCTTCCCTTGTATGTCCTCCATGGCTTTTTCCTTAGCCCTATATGCCTGCTTATATGTAAGGGTCACGCCATATGCTCTTTGCAATGTCTTCCTGATTTCAGTTGCAGGTTTGTCTACAAGATTTATGACCTCCTCAATTATGAGTGATGATGTCAGATTAGATCTTCGCCCATGGCATACTTGTAGATTGTCTTGAGCATTATGAGCATGATCATTTATGAACTTTGTCACACGCAGGAAAGGACTTGTCTTCCCCGTAGCATTTGCAATGATCTTCCAAGGTCAACCAGGTATGTTACATTTCACTGACATCTTCTCCTTATTATTTTTCACGTATGTGAACTCAAAGTTGTGTGCAATACTATACTTGTACAGTGATTTTTTAAAGTCATCTGCATTTGCAAAAATCTATATCACTCTTGAAATTACTCCCCTCCATTTCATGTACTTCATCTCATGATTTGTGGGTGTACTCCCTAACGCACCATCTAAGCTCCAGGATCCTCCACCAACTTCATATTTTATGCACGAGCCATCATCTTCATAAGCCATTGTGGTCAGATCATTTTTCAGATTTCTTGACGACATACAACTTTGTTGTCAAAGTCTCGATAATTTTTCCATGCTGTAGAATAATGACAACTTCATTTAATGCACTTTAATCAGTTATATACAACATAATACCGTTTACACACAACAAATTCTCACTTACATTTGTGCTTCCTGCATTGGCATTCTCTTTATGTACTATATAAATATGTCCTATCATCAATATAGTTAAAAAGGTTTTCAAGTTCACTATCAAAGTTCACTGTATATTTTACCTCACAACTATTGCAATCAATTTCAAGCCATGATTTTATCATTAACCTTAGATCTTCAACTGTCATACCCTCTTTTATGCTTCTCACCCTCACACTCCCCCCATTATATTGTCTTTCACCTTTACTAGTTGTCCCATATTTCCCTCCAACATGAAAATAACAAGCAAGCTCCTTTGAAGATCTAGACCTGCAGTCAAATGTCATTTTGAATTTCAACCTACAAATAATATACAACATTGAAAATGTTAGATCCCAACAGTGATTATCACCCAACTTCATATTTCAAATAACCTACCCTAAACTCACATATGAACAACTTAAAGTTAGGGTTTTACAAAGACTCCTTAACAAATAACAACAAATTGCACCAACCCCCCATATAATTCGTGCTCATTCTGCACCACCATGTAAATGGAATCACCCACCTGAGTGCAGACAGATTCATATAATACCAACCTACTATACGAATTCATAGATAAACATGTACAACTGTATGTTGCTTGTGCACACCAAAATAATGAAAAATAAATAAACTAACGACGAATGCACATCCTAGCTCATTCATTCATAAAAGTTAGGGTTGACCCATTTAAATTTATTTCAGTCTGTACCAAAATAAATAAATAAATAAATCTGTTTAAATCTAGGGTCTAACTCATGATTTAGAGCCTAAAAAAAATTTTCAAGCACTCTTTTTTCATCAATTTTTTTTATGTTTCCTTGCAAGTTTAACAAATTAATCCTTCTAAATTAAATTAAATCTAATCAAAATATACAAATTTTTATTCAAGCCTACACTTTTATTAAATTTCCAATAAGGCCTATAGGGCTTAGTAGGGATTTTTAAATGTTGTTAAAAGGCAATAATACCCCTTTGTCATTAAAAATAGAACTTGAAGGTATGTGTGTAGCAATTTTTTAATTACAAATTATCTTCATCCTAATCCCAAAATCTACGCCTCATTGATTTATTGGGATATCGACTTTTAATTTTAAGTTGACTTTCAAAAATATTGAGAATATATTTTGATAATTTTTCTTTTAACCCTAACTTATGAATTGATATTTTGTTCTAAATTTTTGCAAAAAAAATTGCTATGAAAGGTTTAACAATTTTCTTTTTGAGGGACAACTAGTATACTGCTATTTTGTTTTTGAATTTTTCTATTTTGTTCTGAATTTTTTACTATTTTATTCATTTTTACTTATTTTGTTATTTTTAATATATAAGCAAGCAACAAAAGCATTTGAATATTTTAGTAATTATCATCGCGAAGGATAATTATCCTGTGCACGCTCCTAGAAAATTAAAAATAAAAGAAAGGCACGAAGTAAAGAGAAAAAGGATTAGGCTAAAAAAAAGACAAAAAGAAAAACGAATATGGTGTATTTGTAAAATTACGAAATTCAAAAATAACAAATAAGGCCTATAGGCCTTATTGGGGATTTGATAAAAGTGTGTGTCTAAATTAGGATTTGTGTATTTCAATTGGATTTATTTAGAATTCTTCCGAAATTTATTCCCATTTTTTATGTTAAATATGTTTAACTACTTTCCACATATAAATAGCCTTTTAAAAATAACCAAAATAATAGGTGCTAGTTTTTACATCAAAATTATTTTCTTATTAATCATATAACCAGTAAAAATCTAAAAAGGGGAAAAGAAAAATATACTTGAAACATATATTTTCGTACTGCTTACCTTATACATTATATTATAACAACTATTTATTTAAAGTTCTTATGTGTGCCCCACAAATGTATATGTTTTCAGTATTTGAGTTCCTGTTCTTCCCTGTTTTCATATCAAACTTGTTTTATTGTTTTAAACATACAAGCTACTTTTCATAAACTAAATTAAAAATTTTATTTTTTTTAACTTGATATTTTTTAAATATATAAAAAATAGTCAAAATATGTCAAATGGACCTGAAGCCCATGGGCCAACCCGTGACTCATGGGCTCACAGCCCGGGCCGCAAAAAATAGAAAGCTTTATTTCACCATTTGATTTCTTGCATTCATAACACTTAGACATTCTCTTGCCTTTCATTGTAAATCATGTGGCTTTTGTAAAAGAAATCATGTGGCTACCACCCAAAACAGTTTTTATGTACGTGTTTTAAATTTTTGTCCACAATGTGTTGTTATTTTAACTTTATTTCTTTTAATTTAATTTTAATAATATTTATGTTTTAAATCACAAATATTACTACGTTAGCTTTGAAAAGAAAGAAAAATTTAGTAGTTTTTTTTTGGTAGAATGGCTTAAAAGCCCCCGAGCCAACCCGAGCCGTCAGTTTAGGGATCGAGTTTTAAAATAGAGCCATTTTATGTCAGCTAGGGATAAACTGGTTAACCAGTTTAGGCTAGCCCTTTTCCCAGCTCTTGTAATTATGTTATTTGCACTTTGAAGTGTGAAGTTGCTATACCTCCCTTGGCTTACTTTATTATACATTAGAAATTAATTATGAACCATTTTAGGGCCTTCCATACTCTAAAATCAGCAAACCAAGTGAAATTTTAAAACTTTGTTAAAGTACTGTTCACTTGGTAATTTCAAAATTTTAGCCAACTTTAAAAATTTATAACTAATTCTATAAAAATCGAAATTCAATGGTTGAAGTCTTTAAATAAATCTTATTAAATTCTCTACAGGAGAAAAATATCAATTTGTCAAATTTTTTTGACCAATTAGAACATAATTCGTGAAAAATCACTATTCATTTGGTCATTTTTCATTTTCCAGATTTTTCTTCTAACTTCAGACAACTATAACTTTTTGTACATAATTCCAATTCCAAAAAACTTGGAATCATTTTAAAACTTGCAATGAGTACTATTTTTTTTGAAAAATTTCATTCTAATTGGATTCCATTTGCTCTTTTTTTTTTTGCTACCTCAACTTGGTGGTTTGATAAGGTTGTTAGACCCTTTTTACCATTTTTAACTTTATCAACTCTTAACTTAGCATGCTTGCTTCTAATGAACAAAACTATTCATCATTTCTAATATATTTCCATGCCATTCTCATATGTCAAATTGTGTAGAGGTTTATGATACAACAATTCCATATTCAACATAACATCACATATATAACATGAATAGGCTTCTTTTGCAACTTGAAAACATATAAAACTCTCCATGCTTCCACCAACTTGCTCTTGTCTTTATTGGACCCTTGGTCTAGAGAATGTTATTTTTGGGAGAGTGAGATTTCAAAGAAATCCCCAAGGCAAAATCACTAACACACATTAATATGCATGATTATCATTCATTTCAAAGCTAAGCATGCATGAACATGTTATGCCAATATTTCTAAAACATTTTGCACATAACTATGGCATGTTGTAAGCACAACATTGCATGTTCAAATAACACATAACTAGCATGCAACATAGCAAAAAAAATAAACAATAACCAATGACAATATTAATGTAAAGTTGGTAACTTTGCTACCTTAGCTTCTTAAATTTTTCCCTTGATTTAGTGACTTGCTTCTTGCTCTTTGAAAACTTCCCTTTGCAATTTAACTTCCTACACATATTATAATGCATTTGACATTAATAAAAAGCCATTATCAATGTATTAAAACACTTAAAATCCTCCCAAAACATCTCTTAAACTCTAAGGGCCCTAAAACCCTTAACTTTTCCAGTTTCAATCCTATGGCTTCCAAACTTGTCTTCTAACTTCTACTGGTGTGAACCCAAAGGGAAAGATCCCAAGAACCCACATCCAATCCGAAATATACGCACCCCAAGAATGCTAAACAAAGGTTGATGATCCACTTGAACCCTTGAACACGGAACAACAAGGACCCTAAGTGTTAGAAGACGCCACAAGGATAATCAAGCCTTGATAAGTCTGTTAGTTCAATGAAGAACCCTAGAGAGAATCCACTTAAGTTTAAAGTTGCAAGAATGCAATTCTTTAACTCACAAACATAATCTGATAGTCTCCCTCAAGAATGAGGAGTACAATGTATTTATGGAGATTACATTCTGAAATCATATCCTACAAAGATAAAATTCAATCTAAAATCTAAAAAATAAAATTCAAATAAAAAATTGATATCTATCCTAATTTCTAGGGATAAGGATATTCAAAATAATATCTTCTATCCAATCCTATCTAATTCAAATTACAAAATTTCTTCAAATGCATGTTGGCATGCGAGACTCCAACCCCATACTTGCCTTTTCTTCAATGAATTAGTGAGTGGAGTGGCAATGGTAGAATATCCCTGATAAACCGTTAGTAGTAGTTCACCAAACCAATGAATGATCTTAACTCAGTGACCTTCATGGATGGCTCCCACTCTAGAATGGCCTTCACCTTGGCCAAATCCATATAAAGCTTGACCCTGCCAATGATATGTCCCAAGAATGGCACCTCTTCTTGGGTGAAGGAACACTTTTCCTTCTTGATGTAGAGTTTATTGTCCCTCAATGTGGAGAACACTTGTCGCAAGTGTTCCACATGCTCCTCCAAGGTCTTGCTATAGATAACATGTCATCGAGTTAAACCACCACAAAATGATCAAGGTAAGGAACAAGTACCTTGTTCATTGGAGTGCAAAATGTGGCGTTAGTGAGGCCAAAGACATGACAAGGAACTCGTGTGATCTGTAGCATGCCGTCTTTCGCTCATCTCCTTTGGCTATATGGACTTGGTAGTACCCACACCTCAAATCAAGTTTGGTGAAGTACCTTGCATCTCCTAGTTGATCAAAGAGATCATCAATGCGAGGAATGGGATACTTGTTCTTTATGGTGATCTTATTCAGTGCTCAATAGTTTATGCATAGACAAAGTGAACCATCATGTTTCTTTTGGAAGAGAACCGACGCACCATAAGGCAACTTCGAGGGATGAACGTATCCCGCATCAATTAGTGTTGAGATAATGTTTTGATGATGACAATTATATTTTTGGAATAATGTTAAAATTCAAGGTTTTTCACAAATACTTTATGTGATTTTCAAGTTTTAGTGAAAGCGTTGAGAATACTCGAGTGATAAGGATCAATACTCAAGTACCATTGTACAAAATATGCTTTCAAAACTCAACACTCTCAAGAGAACTCAAGTTTTGGTGGAAGTATTGACAACACTCTAGTACTGAGTGACAATACTCAAGTATCGAGTGTTGAAACAAGTTTCAGAAATCCAACACTCTCATTAGAACTCAAGTTTTAGAGAAAGTATTGACAACACTCAAGTATTGAGTGACAATACTCAACTATCAAGTGCCAAAACAGGTTTCAGAAAGCCAATACTTTCAATGGAACTCAAGTTTTAGTGAAAGTGTTGTTAACACTCGAGTACTGATATACAACACTCGAGTATCAAAAATTAAAACTGCTTTCAAAACAGAACACTTTCAACCAAGACTCGAGTTATTTTTGAAAGTGTTGTCAAAACTCGAGTATTGTGGAACAGAACTCGAGTATCAAGCTTAGAAAATCTTTTTGAATTTCAATACTTCTTTGTAAACTTGAAGTGTTAGCAAAAGTGTTGCTAATACTCAAGTATTGAGAAGTAGAACTCGAGTATCGAGTTGAAAAATTCTTTTTGAACTTCAATACTTCTTTGAAAACTTGAAGTATCAACAAAAGTGTTGCTGATACTCGAGTCCTGTGAAACAGAACTCGAGTATTGGATCTAAAATTTGTCTTCAGGCTCAATACTCTGAAGGAAACTCAATGAGCAATAAAAGTGTTGATTTCAAATACTTAAAACTCGAGTATTAGAGCACAAAACTCGAGTGTCGAAGGATTTATAAAGTTTTACTTGACAAAAATATAGTTAAACTCGAGTTTTATTATCTAACACTCAATTAATGTCAATACTTTTGGTAGAACTCGAGAAGCATTGAAAGTATTATCACAAATTGACTCACAAACACTTGAGTATCTCTATAATCACTTGAGTAATGAGAATACTTCTAAGCTTTATCTTCAAAAATAGAGTAATAACAAAAGTGTTTTGAATTATTCACTGTTATTTCTCACAAACACTCAAGTATTGTTATATATCACTCGAGTACTCTTTTTATTGACAGTGATTCAAAATGTTAGAACTTTTCATTATTCTCAAATCTTTCCTTCTTTATGCTTCATTTATTTGAATCCTTTCTACTCTCATAAATGCTCTTTTATTTTAATGATTAACAGAGTATGGAACGCCTGATTGTCTCACTGGAAAAGCATTCAACGGACAAAAACTCAGGAGACGACCATACTTCATGTTAGAAGTTTTAATGCGAGAAACTGAACGAAGAAGATGAGAATAACGGAAATAAAATTGTTTCTAACGAACATTTATTACTTCCCAACTATAAATAGAGATGCATTCAAGACGAGAGAGGCAGAGAACACAACTACTAAAATACTTCATTTATTGTTCTTCATCTACCTCATCTTTTTTTCATTCTCACGATCATAAATTCTTCAGTGCTTAGCATTCAATTCTCAAAAAAGAGAATATTCTAATTCAAATCTTGATTCCGTGAGAGTTGCTCAAGATTAGAGAATCTTGAGTGTAAGAGACACGAGCAAAAGTGTTTGTGTGATGTATTAAGTTAGGAAGGGGGAGAGTCTTTCTTTCACTCTGGTGTAAAAGTTTTTTATTAGTGGATTTGAAAAGCTTAGAGGATTCTAAGGACTGGACGTAGGTCAAGTGTACAGAACTAGTATAAATCTCTGTGTTCATTATTTCCTCCTTCTGCTTTATTTTCAAAAGTTACGAAAAATTTATTTAGACAAATTCACCCCCCTCTTGGTCAAATCCTATCCTAAAAATTAGTTCCTTAATTGTCTTTGTAGCTCTTCCAGCTCTGGAGGTGCCATGCAGTAGGGGATAAATGCAGGCAATTTAGACCCCTTTTGCAACTCTATTGTGTGATCCACCTCTCTCTTTGGAGGGAGCTTCTTTGGCAACTCGGTTGGTATGACATCCTTGAATCCATCAAGGACTTCTTGAACTACCTTAGGAATTTGAGTGCTCTTGATCACTTCCTCCATCTTGAGGGTGGCCAAGTAAGTAGTCTACTGCTTCTTGAGACCTTTGGAGAACTGCAAAGCAGAGTTCATGCACCCT
This sequence comes from Vachellia collinsii, assembly GCA_006871305.1. NCBI lineage: Eukaryota > Viridiplantae > Streptophyta > Magnoliopsida > Fabales > Fabaceae > Vachellia > Vachellia collinsii. Next base: position 30,389 of record QFDD01000334.1, on the reverse strand, counting down.
TAATCAAGTTGTCATTTAACTGGGATATAGTGTTAGCACTTCCCCCCTCTGATATACATGGGTGTCTTAGTAGGACTTAAGGGTGATCTTGTTCCTCGTAATGAAGTCTATATCAAGATAGAACTTCTTGTCATCCAGAGGAGTGACAATGATGTTGGCCTTTCCCTTCCATTGTTCAATATGGACGGGACTGTCCTGAGCAACTTCGTAGATAGGGAGGCTTCCTGCATTCACCCCTTTTACGTAGCCTTCCTCCTTAGTATAAGAAAGGACTATTTCCTCTCATATCTCTTTAGTCATGTAAACCAAGTCAGCTCCCGTGTCTATCATGGCTGACAAAGGCTGGTTGTTGATGTTGATCTACATGTATGGTCATCCCTGGTGAGGCTTCTAATTTTTCATCTCCAGGTATATAGGTCATGGAGGCAAGGTCGTACTCTTCCTTGCTCCCGTTCTCCATGATGATAGAAGTGTGCTTTCCCTTCTTTGGGCATTCAGAGACCTCATGCAAACCATTGCAAAGGAAGCACGAGACCTTCCTCGGAGTATCTTCCTTCTTGGCATGTCCCTTGTTGTGGAAGTGACTTAGCTGGTCCTTCTTGGGTGCATGTTCTCGATCTCTTCCACCTTTGCCACTGTGGTTTCCCTTCTTGACAAGCCCCCTGGATGACTCCTTCTTGTACCCAACCAAGGACTCTGCAGCAGCAACGACGGATGCCAGATCGTGAACAACTCACCTCTTTAATTATGTTTTAGCCCAGCTGTACAATCTGTCTAGGAAGGTGAAGAGGGCGTCTTTCTCACTCATGTTAGAGATCTCCAGGAGTAGCTTTTGGAATTCTTGCACGTATGTCCCTTGTGTTGGAGGCAACGAAGCTTGTCTCTATGATGAGTCCTTGTTGCTATGGGCCCTCAAAAGTTGTATAAATTCCGGATGAGAATGCACTATAGTGATGCAATTCGGGTCGTGTTTACTTCGAGGAGCCTAATTGGTCTTATGTAATCTAAGTGACGAAACCATGTGTAAAGATAAAAATTGGGGGTTGTGCATTTGATGAAATTGCAGGAAATAGGATTAAGTTCTTTTTGGGATTTTCAAGTTGTAGAAAGATACAAATCACAGAAAAGATAAAATGGATAGATTGAAAACTCAATAAATGAAATTGCCCTTTGGAGTATTGATTAAACCTTCATCACTTCTAAAAATATAGGGAGACTTGCATTAAAACCAAATCCTAATTAGTTTAGAAAACCTTCCGAACATAGGTGAGGGTAGTTGTCAATGAGACCTTTGAACCCAAAAGCTCACAACAACTTCAATCACCTTCAAATTAGCTCTTGGTTGAGATTGTTATGATGGTATCAACAAATCGAACACAATAACCTATTGTGCCAACAGAGTATCTCATTTAATCAAACCGAACATTGATTGAACCCAACCAAATTCACAAGACCAAATAAAACATCATCATTACAAAACAAATACCAAGAACAAATCTCATGATCCAATCCACATTACAAAACCAGAAATTCTAACTAAGAATAACTGCAATGATATGAACAATAATGGAAAGGATGAAGTAAAACTCCCCAAATGAAGTCCCAAGCTCAAGCTCTCATCAAACTCCTCAAGGCAAAACGTTTTAGCCTCTCGTGGCCTCAGGAACAGCTGTTGGAAGTTTTGGAATCTCAGCAATAGCCATGGAAGATGGAGTGGAATTATGGATGAAGCAGAAGTGGTGGAATGGTGAGTAGAAATGGATCCCAATCAATGATTAGGAGTGGGAGAACTTCAAGAACCCTTGAAGAACCCTAGGAGACGAGAATGGAAAGGTTCTGACGAGAGGTGGCGGCTGGCATTCGATTCCCCCTCCAAAAATCGCAATCTGAGGTATATAACCTGATTCTGCCTCAGATGTATTTGAGTCGCGACATACTTTCATTCAAGTCGCGACCTATTAGTCATTTGAGTCGCGACGTAATAGTTATAAGTCGCGACCTGAAAGCCAAAATGTGCAGCTTCATTTAGTTGGCCATTTCACAACTTTTCCTCAAAGTTGAGCCCTCTTTAGGCATTTTCCTCTTGACTCCTTGACCTGAAAAATCATTTTAGGCTCTTGTAAAATCTAATCTCAACTCACTTATAAGGATTAATTAAAATAATGCACAATTAGATATTTTTACATTAACAAACAATGCCTAATGAGAAATAAAATCCATAAATGCATACTACTACAATTCACATCAAGACATGCATTTTAAACCAGTTAATTCCTATAGAATCATGCAATCAGACATGAATTACAGTAGTAAAACTTGGTCAAATCACTCTAGCTTCATTCTCTACTTCCTAAAGATCAAACTGCCTTGAGTCCTTTCTTAAACTCATCCCATGTTTGGATGGGGTCAAACCCTCTCTTGACGTCGTCACACTTGTAATGCCACCATACAAGAGCAATATCTTTAAGGAAGAGGGATGCATTACTTACCTTATGGGCTTCCTCCATGACGTCCATTGCTCCAAAATATGCCTCAAGTCCCCAAAGGAAGTTATCAATTTCGCTTGCATTCCTTGCCCCACCAAAGAGGGGAGGCCTGGGGATGTTTGCCTCTGAAGAGGAAGGTGCTTGGCGGCCATGTAAACCTTCACTTGCATGACAGGCTCCTCTACTTGTACCGATAGTGCAGCATTCTCTCCCCTCTATGCCTAGAGTTCGGCCTTAAGGATCTCCACTTCCTCGGACCACCCTTTCACGATTGCATGGAGGACATCTTGCTTCTTCGCTCTTAGCTTGTCATCATCCTCCCTGGACTCAAGCCCTTCTATGCGTTGGACAACATCTTCTCCTTGCCCTTCTTTCCAGCACCTTGCTAGGAAGGGATATCTTCAGTCACAGATGAGGCCATCTCTTTCTCTCAAACTGAATTAGGCTCTAATACCAACTTCCACTAGGCGAACATATACTTGATGTTAGTACCGTGTGACCTAGCAAGCTTTTACCGAGATTGGGGCTTGGAACATGCTAGTAAACCTTTTGAAACTAAGGAAAGCTAGAGAGAAAGTGTGATAGAATGCTTGTATATTGCTTGGAGAATGTTTGATGAATGCTTACAAGTGAACCCTTAGGGGGTACTTATAGTACTCCACCTCCTCAATGAACGGTAGAAATCTATTTGATCTAAAGGCCTATATTGATCTTCCAGAATACTCTTTTAAAATATCTAGATATTTTACATGTTTGGAAAAGTATGGAAAAATATAGAGAATTCTAGAATAACCTAGAGTACTCATGTATTTATAAGATAATTCTAGGAACCTCTAAAGTGGACTATGACACAAGGGAGATGTGAATGAGCCAGGTAGTGAAGTAAAATCACAAAATTCTGAAATCTTAATTTGCTTCCCTAGTATTAATCAAGAATTTGGTGATTTTGAGGCATTGATTTGGGCTTTAGGTATTTAAGTAGTTTTTTTATTGAGATTATCCCAATATATGATTTAATTACACATATATTAAATATTATCAAATGTTAATTTTATTATTAAATATTATTTTTATTTGTTACATAATATCGATATATTATTTATAATATTTAAATATTTAAATATATAAATAAATTATTATATGTAATATATCTACAATATTGTGAATAATATAATATCTATAAGGGAAAATCCTAGAAAAATAGCCTTTGAAATTGAGAAAGGACAGTTCAGGGTCTCCGATTTCCATATTCTCAAATTAGGACCTTAGACCAAATAAGAATTTTGAAATCTTAGCGAAAAGACCATATTGCCCTTATTTGTTATAGCAATCTCAAAGAATTAGTTTGTATTTCTTCCCTTTTTCTTCAATTCAATGACACTCGCAACATTGTCCTACGGCCATGTTTTTCCAAATTCAAGTGTTTCTATGCATTTCTCAAATGGCCGAGTTTTCCTCCCATTTCTCCTATGAGACTCGGAACTTTTCTTTGCATTTGTTCTTCTTTTTTATGCTTCTCATATTTGAAAGAGAGCTCTTTTTAAAAAAGAAAAAATGAAGAAAACCCACAACCTCTCATCCTCAACTCTCATTTGGATGAGTTGAGGATGAGACTCTCATTCGGATGAGAGTGTCCTCATTTGAATGAGAGCACTCTTTTTATTTAAAAAAACACACATACACACACAAAACCTGAAGAATCAATGAAGCTACTGGGAAGAAATAAACACACACACACTCTCTCTCTCTCTCTGTTTTTTTTTTAATATAAGGCTCTCATTTGAATGAGGACAATCTTATCCGAATGGAAGTCTCATCCTCAACTCATCCGAATGAGAGCTGAGGATGAGAGCTTTTTTTAAAAAAAAATATCAAATCTCATCCTCAACCCATCCGAATGAGGGTTGGGGATGAGAGCTTCTTCCTCACTTGAAGCTCATCACTCAAAGATGTTCTCACATTAATTTAAGCCCCATTAAGAAGATATGAGCAAGAAGATAAATATCCAACACACACACACACTTGATCTCTCTCTAATTTCACACTCATTGACATTAATTGCCGACAACAAAATAATGCAGCATTAGTGTGTGATCATCATCGGAGCAAGTCCTTATGGTCTCTCTATGGTTGCATGCTTAACGTGAAGATCTATTCCCTTCGTCATCCTTGAAAGAGATGATTGTTTTGCTTCTTTATGGAACAAATATTTCTACAATCACCTTCACCTCAGAAAGCAATTCTATGAGCTTCCTCACATGTCTTTCCCACACTCTTATCCTCAGTACGTCCCACACTCTTATGTGCATTAAATCGTAATTCCAAATACAATTGACAAACCAGACTATGTGATGACAAAATCAAATTCAATATAGTAAATCATTCGGATAACTATATGATGACAAAACCAGACTATGTGATTGTTCCATCTCTTTTTATGGTATTGACAAATTCAATATAGTAAATGAAATTCTGATATATCAACGTTAACAACTATACATTAGGTATTGACAAAATCTGTATAAGGAATGACAACAAACTAGATAGACTAACCAAACTATTCATTCGAATGAATAACTTTTATCATTCGAATAAAGAACTTATCTTCAACTCATTCGAATACTCAACGTTAACAACTACGCATTAGGTAATGACAAATTTAGCATAGGAAATGAAGACAAACCAAATAGGATGTATCAGAAAAATCCTGGGATGCTAAAAATAAATTGAAACAGGGTGTACTCTTTAACCTATCCAGGTTAATTGAGCAGCTAAACAAATCTGGAACTGCAAGTAATCTATATCACCTGATCTTGTTTAAGGTATATGTGTAGTCATTTGAGCAACATTTTGTTTGTTGATATTGTTAGGATAGGATTTGACCAAAAGGTGGGGTGAATTGGTGAAATAAATTTTTCGCAACTTTTGAAAATAATATAAAGAGAGAAGAAAAATGAACACAGAGATTTATATTGTTTCGGTCTACTTGACCTACATCCAGTCCTCAGAATCCTCTAAGCTTTTCAAATCCACTAATCAACAACTTTTACACCAGTATTGAAAGAGAGACTCTCCCCCTTCCTAACTCAATACAGCACACTGACACTTTTGCTCGTGTCTTTTACACTCAAGATTCTCTATTCTTGTGCAACTCTCATAGAATCAAGATTTGAATAAGAATATTCTCCTTTTTTTAGAATTGAATGCTAAGCACTGAATTATTTATGATCGTAAGAATGAAAACGGAGGAGGTAGATGAAGAACAATAAATGAAGTATTCCAGTGGTTGTGTTCTCTATCTCTCTCATCTTGAATGCTTCTCCATTTATAGTTGGGAAGTAATAAATGTCTGTTAGAAAAAATTTTGTTTCTGTTACTCTCATCTTCTTCGTTCAGCTTCTCGCATTAAATGCTTTTGACACAATGTATGGTCGTCTCCTAAGATTATATCCGTTGAATGCTTTTCCGGTGAGACAATCAAACGTTCCATACTCTATTAATCATTAAAATAAATGAGCATTTATGAGAGAAGATGGGATTCAAAGAAATGAAGCATAAAGAAGGAAAGATTTGAGAATAACGAAAAGTTTTGACATTCTGAATCACTGTCAGTAAAAGAGTACTCGAGTGATATATAACAATACTTGAGTGTTTGTGAGAAATAACAGTGAAGAATTCAAAATACTTTTGATGTTACTCGAGTTTTGAGGATAAAGCTTGGAAGTATTTTCATTACTTGAGTGATTATAAAGATACTCGAGGGTTTGTGAATTAATTTGTGACAATATTTTCAATGCTTCTCGAGTTTTAAGAAAAAAATTTTCATTACCTGAGTGTTAGACAATAAAACTCGAGTTTGCATGTGTTTCTATCAAGCAAAACTTTACAAGCACTTCGATACTCGAGTTTTATGCTCTAATACTCAAGTTTTAAATATTTGAAATCAACACTTCCATTGCTCATCGAGTTTTCTTTAAAGTATTCAGCCTGAAGACAAATTTTAGGCTCGATACTCGAGTTCTGTTTCATAGGACTCGAGTATTAGCAACACTTTTGCTTATACTTTAAGTTTTCAAAGAAGTACTGAAGTTCAAAAAGGTTTTCTCAACTTGATACTCGAGTTTTATTTCTCAATACTTGAGTAGTAGCAACACTTTTGCTAATACTTCAAGTTTTCAAAGAAGTATTGTAATTCAAAAGATTTTTTGAGCTAGATACTCAAGTTCTGTTTCACAGCACTCGATTTTTGACAATACTTTCAAAAATAACTTGAGTCTTGGTTGAAAGTGTTCTGGTTAAAAGCAGTTTCAAATCTCGATACTCGAGTGTTGACAACACTTTCACCAAAACATAAAGTGTTTGTGAAAATATTGAATTTTAACATAATTTCAAAAACATATTTGTCATCATCAAAACATTATCTCAACAGATATGCATATAACTTGTGATGTATCAAAGACCTACTACAAACATATTGAAATGCCAAATACTTTAAAAGTATCGTTTTGAGAACCTGTACAAGGTCCACTTGATGATACTTATGCTACTACAATCAAGAATCTCGAGGGACATCTAATGCTTTATGTGCCAAAGATGATTCCAACATTTGATAAGGGAAGATTTGACACCTTTGTCCGTATCTTTTCCAATAGGTTGAGACACTCATACCATCTCATACAAATACACACTCCACGTGAAGAATGATTTTAATTTGGAAGACAAATATGAGTCATCCAAATGAATATTAAGACTCAAGTATTATCCACCTATTATCATACCTCATTCGAATGTCATCTGTTACACATTCAAATGTATTTCTCATCTTCACGTTATCCGGATGTGAACTCGAGATAAAGCTACAATCTTTCCTAATTCATTCGAATGCGTATTGGTCCTCATTCGAATGAATGGTTCATTTTTTTGAATATTCTGCAGCAGTATAAACACTTCATTCGAATGTTCTCTTCTAACCATTCGAATGAGTTTTCCATCCTCAGCATATTTGAATAAAGACTCGCAATAAGACGCACAATTTTCCATAATTCATTTGGATGAGCAGTCTACTTCATCCGAATGAGCCCCTTATTTTTCAAATGAAAAAAAATACACTTCATTCGAATGAAGTTTCTTACCAGTTGAATGGATTTCCCATCTTCACCATATTTGAATATGGACACGAGATAGGAGTTGCAATTTTTCATGATTACTTGTTCTTTCATTCGAATGAGCTCGTTACCCATCCGAATGAATTCCTCATCTACAGCTTATTCAAATGAGGCCTAGAAATAGAGCACATGGTTTTTCAATAATTCATTTGAATTAACTATCCTTCATTCGAATAAATTACATATTTTCCAATCTTACATTTATTGCAATTGCAACATTGCTCACCTTATCATATTTATTGCACATTAAGAATTTCAATATGGTGTTTCAGACATGGTTTTGGGATCATAGTAGTAGTACACAATGAGCATGTGTAATGGTAATATCAGCATCCTGGAGTATTCTGCCCAACTGTCTCTCCATTATGAGAATAAGTTGTTGCCATTGTGTTGAAATTAACAGCATTCGGCATCATTCCGCTCACTACCATTTTATACACCACATTCCACATGTTTGTTTTACACCATTCTCTCACGAGCACGTTATATGTCTTGAGATTGGGTTTCACATTTCCCTCTCTTATAAACATGTCAAGTAGCTTCATTGATTCTTCAGGTTTTGTGTGTGTGTGTGTGTGTGTGTTTTTTTAAATAAAAAAAAGAGCTCTCATTCTTATGAGGATACTCTCATCCCAATGAGAGTCTCATCCTCAACTCATCCGAATGAGAATTGAGGATGAGAGGTTGTGGGTTTTCTTCATTTTTTCTTTTTTAAAAAAGAGCTCTCACTCTGATGAGGACACTCATCCGAATAAGAGTCTCATCCTTCGAATATGAGAAGCATCAGAAAGAACAAATGTGAAGAAAAGTTGCGAGTCTCGTAGGAGAAATGGGAAGAAAACTCGACCGTCAGAGAATCGCATAGAAACACACTTGAAGTCAGAGAAACACGGCCGTAGGAGAATGTTGCGAGTGTCATCGAATCGAAGAAAAGGGAAGAAATACAAAATGATTCTTTGAGACAGCTATAACAAATAAGGGCAATCTGGTCTTTTCGCTAAGATTTCAAAATTTCTATTTGGTCCAGGGTCCTAATTTGGGAATATGGAAATTGGAGACCCTGAACTGTCCTTTCTCAATTTCAAAGGTTTTTTCTGGGATTTTCCCTATCTATAATGTTATTTTTGAATTAATTAAATATTAATTCAATTAATATACTATTATAAATTTAATAAATTAATTTTTATTAATATAATTTATGTTGTTTATTTATTTTATTAATAAGTAAGTTAACATACAAAATATTTGTTAATATAAAAAATAATTTGTGCATAGGGTTAACCAAAATAAAGGAAATATAGAGTAAATAATTTGTATTGATAAATTTTACCTATCAAATTGGTATAAAAATTGTTTCTAAGCATAAAACATATGAAAAGGTTACTTATTCTATTTCAATATGATAAATAACATATTTAATTGAGATAGTAAATGTTACATTTAAACGAAAAATTACATTCATTGTTAATAAACAACAATTGTTATTAAAAGTTTGCTTTTTAGTGGCAACTAAAAGAAGAAGCCGGTAAACGTTTTGCCTTTAGCGGTGATGAAAGTGGCTTTTTTGTGGTGCATGTAATGTAGTTACTATCGTATGGATTCTAGTTTTTGGTTATTGACATCAACAAAGTGGTAAATTTCATTGATAGTGTTGTTAATAATGATATGTATTGTCGAATGAAAAGAAGCATTAGGTTGTTTTGCATGGTGTGGAGTTTGTCAAGTTGATGATGATGTAAGTGCAAGCTTTTCACCCAAGAGGGCATGCATTTGGTGAGAATAAAATTTTAACAAAATTTTTAAACAATTTTAATCAAGATAAAGCAAGAGATATATCATCAAGGAATTACACTGGTTCGGTCCAAACTCCTTGATCTACGTTTAGTCCCCACAAACCTTCTGAGAGTTCCCCTATTGATCCAAGATTCAAAGGATTATTGGAACCTCACTTCAAACCTTACTCACAGTCACTCAAAACAACTTCCCCTTACAATTAGAAATCAATTATTTGAGTTTGAATGAACGAACTTGTATTTGAATAAGCCTTAGAAACTTAGATAACAGAGCTTATTACAAATACCTTAAGATAGGTTGAAGATGTGAGATTCATTTGAATGAACAAGTTTGTATTTGAATAAGCTTTTGAAACTTAGTTTCCTTGTAGACAAAACTTATTGCAAATTGTTAACAGAGATAAGTGAAGCACAGTCTCTTAAGCTCCTTTGCACTGCATGTGCGACTTGCTCATATACAAGTTAACAAAGAAGAAGAAGGGTAACAGAGTTAAATGATGAGGTGTTTAATAGATCCAGATGGCAAATGCTTATTGGAGAACTGGATGGAGTGGATATAATGAACTGGAGGTAAGTTTTGTCCATAAATTAAATCTTGATTTTAAAGATAAGATCTTGGATTTAATTTATAAAGATATATTAAATCTTGATCTATCTTGATATTATATCATATTTAATTTATGAAGATAAATTAAATATTATCCTTGTTTGACTCCTTATCCAAATTAAATAAATTGGTTAAATTATATTTGTTGGACAGATATAGATAAAACCATTTTTATTTAATTTATCGTATTTAAAGTTTCTGATAAGTTTTAAATTTTGAAATAGGTAAAAGATATATTTTGAAATTCAAAAGGATAAGCTCTGAATGTCTATAAATAGATGGTCAGAGCTCTCCATTAGATGATGATGATCGAAACAAAAATTAGAAACTTGTGAGAGAAATCGAGAGTGAGAAGGACATCCAAGAATCGGACCCAAAGGTGCTAGCACGCGTTCGTGTTGGAAATCGAGCAAGAGAAGAAAAGAATGACTACACGATTTAAAAGCCTTTAACAAAACTTTGGAAGGGATTGAAAAAAAAAATTAGTCTTCCACTGTGCCCTATAATCCCAACATCATATTCATTCAACTACACCTTTTCTTTATCTAGTTCCCTTTATCTTCTGGTCCAATGAATTCACTGGGACTAGCTCACTCTTGCTCTTTCTAACCATTTCTCATTCTCATGATCACGAGTGATTTCAACTCATAACTGTAGTTGGACCATTCAGGTAACCCATATCTTATTTGGTTGAACCAAACTACAACGCCCTCCATTTACGAAGTCTATTGTGCATTTGGAATTGATACGGTTCAAGTGAATCAATTAATTACAGCCCATAAAGTAAAACTTGCATTTTGATTCTTGGGTTACTATTCATTTGGTAATTTCATATTGTTAGTCCAACTTTGAAACTTCATAACTAATTCTACAAAAATCAAATGGAGTGGTTGAAGCCTCCATTTAAAGCTTTTGAACTCCTCTACAGGGAAAAAAATAACATCGAGGCCTTATTCATACTCATTTAATACGGAAAAATATAGAAGTATATCAAATTTTGGAAATATATAACTTTCATTGTACACATCAAAATTTAGTAAACTATGATTTATTTTAATCATTGGAATGTGTACTTTATAATTAACTAAGTTGAAATATAGGTTACTAATTTAATTACTATTTATTTACTTATACACATACCATTAACTTTGAATATAGTTTTCCCTATTTTAACCTACCTCAACTTTAGTGCTTTCTAAGGATATTTACTCCCTTTATCTTCTTGATTACATGCAACTTTGCTATGTTAAAGCATACAATTTATCTTCATGCTTACTATGACATAATTAGTACATCAACATAGTGCATATAAAATATACATCAAAATTGAGGTATTTCATACATAACTCATTGAAATATCTATACATACACAACTTCTAACGAGAAGATGCTATAAATCTCTTACTCTACTTACCCTTCTTCTTGCATTAACTTTTCTCCTGAAAGCTTGTGACTTAGCATGTTTAGCTTTTGGGAGGGTAAGATTTAAAGAATCTTAGTAACAAATATATGGCATAGGTTGACAATTATATCTATCTAATTGGTTATACTTATAAATGAATGAAAACTTAATTAAATATAAGGAAATATAGGTTTAAAAAATGGAAGTAAGTATATAAACAAATAAATGATAGATGAAATATATTTATCAAATATCATAATCAATTAAAAATAAATAAATGTATAACAAAAGTGCATCAGAATAAATCTAATAATTAATCAACTAACAATATATTACATATAATAGTGAGAGATAGGATGCATAGCCCCTACAAACTAACAGGACTATCATATCACATATGAAAAAATCGATTAAATATAAGAAAATATAAGCTATGAATGGTATGTGTATAAGTAAATAATCCATAAGAATATATTTAAATAACTAGTAGATAATACATAAAAATAAATATATGAAAAAACTGATTGCATAAAAAGATAATAACAGTGACAAGAGAAATAACCCTACAGACTAACAGTTGGAATAATAGCATCCCACCTATATTAACATGAATGAAAAAATTGAATAACTATTGGAGGAATAGCCCCTACAAATTGGGAAAAAACTATTACACTATATTAACCCAAACAAGATTATACATATGAATGAATGAAACAAAAAATGAAAGGTAAGTAACTAAAGAAACACCAGATAAAATATATTTATCAAATTTCCTAATCAATAAAAATAAATAAGTCTATACAAAAAAGTGTATCAAAGTAAATATAATAATCAATCATGTGATAAGGTAAGACAAAAGAAATAACCCCTACAAACTAACAGGACTATCATATCACATCTGGAAAAATCGATTAAATATAAGAAAATACAGGCCATGAATAGTAAATGTACAAGTAAATAAATAGTAAATAATCCAAAAGAATACATTTAAATAACTAGTAGATAATACATAAAAATAAATATATGAAATAACTGATCGAGTAAAAAGATAATAAATATAACAGTGATAAGAGAGATAACCCTACAGACTAACTATTGGAATAAATATAAGAAAATACAGGAAATGAATGGTAAGTATGAGTAAATAAATAGTAAATAATCCATAAGAATATATTTAAATAACTAGTAGATAATACATAAAAATAAATAAATGAAAAACTGATCGCGTAAAAGGATAATAAATATAACAATGCTAAGAGAAATTACCCTACAGGCTAACTGTTGGAATACAAGCATTCAAGCTAATGAAAAATGAAAAATTGAATAAATATTGGAGAAATAACTCTTACAAATTGGTAAAGAACTATCACAATAATGTTAACAGATTATCCATATAAATGATGCAAACAAAAAATGAAACGTCAGTAACTAAAGAAATACCAGATAAAATATATTTGTCAAATTTCCTAATCAAGAAAAAATAAATAGATCTATACAAAAAAATATATCAAAGTAAATAAAATAATTAATCATGCAACAAGGTAAGACAAAAGAAATAGCCCCTGCAAATTAAGAGGATTATCATATCACATCTGGAAGTCAAGTAAAAAATCCATAAGAATATATTGAAAAACTAGTAGATAATACATAAAAATATATATATGAAAAAACTGATTGCGTAAAAAGAAAACTATAATAAGAGAAATAACCCTATAGACTAACTGTTGGACTAAAAGAATCCACTCTTGAATGAAAAAATTGAATAACTATTGGAGGAATAGCCCCAACAAATTGGGAAAGAACTATCACAACTATAATAACCCAAACATATGAATGAGTGAAAAAAATATGAAAGGTAAGTAACTAAAGAAATACCAGATAAAATATATTTATCAAATTTCCAAATCAATAAAAAAATAAATCTATAAAAAAAAGTGTATCAGATTAAATATAAAAATGAAGCTTGTAACAAGGTAAGAAAAAAGAAATAGCCTCTATAAATTAACAGAATTATCTATGAAAAAATCAATTAAATATAAGAAAATATAGGCGATGAATGGTATGTGTATGAGTAAATAAATACTAAATAAACCATAAGAATATATTCACCATTATATAATCCATAAAAATAAATATATGAAAAATATGATCACGTAAAAAGTTGATAAATATAACAGTGCTAAGAGAAATAACAGACTAACAGTTTGAATAATAGCATCCCACCTATTTTAACATGAATGATACAAATTGGGAACGAACCATCACAACTATATTAACCCAAACAAGATTATCCAAATGAGTGGAAAAAAATATGAAAGGTAAGTAACTAAAAAAATACCAAATCAAATATATTTATCAAATTTCCAAATCAATAAAAAAAATAAATCTATAGAAAAGTGTATCAGATTAAATATAATAATGAATCTTGTAACAAGGTAGGACAAAAGAAATAGCCTCTATAAATTAATAGGAGTATCATATCACATGGAAAAATCAACTAAACAAAAGAAAATTAAATAAATAGTAAATAATCCATATGAATATATTAAAATAACTAGTTGATAATCCATAAAAATAATATGAAAAAAATGATCACGTAAAAAGATAATAAATATAACAGTGATAAGAGAAATAACCCTACAGACTAACTAACTGTTGGAATAATTGCATCCCACCTATTTCAACATGAAAGATAAGTAACTAAATATATTTATCAAATTTATTAGTACATTAATAAAATAGAGAGATTACAATATATTAATAAATATATCCATAGAAAAAAGTGTATCAGATTGAATATAATAATGAATAATAAGGTAAGACAAAAGAAATAGCCTGTATAAATTAACAGGACTATCATATCAAGTAACTAAAGAAATATCAGATAAAATATATTTATCAAATTTCCAAATCAATAAAAGAAATAAATCTATACAGAAAAGTGTATCAGATTAAATATAATAATGAAATCTTGTAACAAGGTAAGGTAAGACAAAAGAAATAACACCTACAAATTAAGAGGATTATCATATCACATATGGAAAAATTGATTAAATATAAGAAAATAGAGGCCATGAATGGTAATGAATGGCATAAGTAAATAAATAGTATATAATCTATAAGAATATATTTAAATAACTAGTAGATAATCCATAAAAATAAATATATGAAAAAATATATCGCGTAAAAAGATAATAAATATAACAGTGATAAAAAAAATAACCCTACAGACTAACTGTTAGAATAAAAGCATCCCTCCCAGCTATATTAACATGAATGAAAAAATTAAATAACTATTGAAGGAATAACCCCTACAAATTGAGAAAGAACTATCACAACTATATTAACCCATAAGATTATACATATGAATGAGTGAAAAAATATGAAAGGGTAACTAAAGAAATACCAGATAAAATATATTTATCAAATTTCCAAATCAATAAAAAAATAATATAAGTAAATCTCTAGTAAATAATCCATAAGAATAACAAGTAGCTAATCCATGAAAATAAATATATGAAAAAACTGATCACGTGAAAAGATAATAAATATAACAGTTGGAATAAAAGCATCCCATCTATATTAACATGAATGAAAAAATTGAATAAATATTCAAGCAATAGGCACTACAAATTGGGAAAGAAACAAAAAATGAAAGGTAAGTAACTAAAGAAATACAAGATAAAATATAGTTATCAAATTTCCAAATCAAAAATAATAAATAGATCTATACAAAAAAATGTATTAGAGTAAATAAAATAATTAATCATGTAACAAGGTAAGACAAAAGAAATAGCCCCCTCAAACTAAGAGGATTATCTTATCACTTATGGAAAAATTTATTAAATATAAAAAAATATAGGACATGAATGGTAAATGTATAAGTAAATAAATAATAAATAATCCATAAGAATATATTTAAATAACTAGTAGATAATACATAAAAATATATATATGAAAAAACTATCGTGTAAAAAGATAATAAATATAACAGTGATAAGAGAAATAACCCTACAGACTAACAGTTGGAATAATAGCATCCCACCTATATTAACATGAACGAAAAACCATTGGAGGAATAGCTTCCATAAATTGGGAAAGAACTATCACAACTATAACCCAAACAAGATTATACATATGAACGAGTGAAAAAAAATGAAAGGTAAGTAACTAAAGAAATACGAGATAAAATATATTTATCAAATTTCCAAATAAAAAATTATAAATAGATTTATACAAAAAAAATCTATAAGAGTAAATAAAATAATTAATCATGTAACATATCACATATGGAAAAATTGATTAAATATAAGTAAATAAATAAATCTATACAAAAAAAAAGTGTATCAGAATAAATATAATAATTAATCATGAAACAAGATAGCACAAAAGAAATAACCCCTACAAACTAACAGCCAAGACAGAATAATATGACATATGAAAAAATTGATTAAATATAAAGTATAGGTTTAAAAATGAATGTTAAGTATATAAATAAATAAATAGTAAATAATTCATAAGTCTATAAATAAATAATTAGTATATCATCATAAAAATAAATAAATGTATGAAAAAAAGTCTGGTAGAGTAAGTGACAAGTGAAATAGTCCATACAAGCTAACAAGCACAAGCACAAGTATCACATCTATATAAATGAATGAAAATTTGACTAAATATAAGAATGAAAGTATATAAATAAATGATACTATAGTACATATAATAGTAAGTGACAAGAGACTAACGATCATATCACATGTGAAAAAATTGATTAAATATAAAAAATTAAAGGTAATTCATAAAAAAAATAAATATAGGGAAAAAAGTGTGCTATAATAAATGTAATAACAGGGAATAGCTTACAAACTATATACAAACAATAAGCGGAACAATTCACAGAGTCCATTGTAAATAACAATGCATGCTCACTAAGACGTCTCAATATTTTAAATTAAAATATAAAGTTCCTAATAAAGTACCAATTGACTTGCCAACGACAACAAATAATATAGGAAGAGGAAGAAGAGATAAAAATCACCTCATCAATTGATTATACACAATAATAAAATCTTTACAAAACAAATTGACATAACGAAATAAAGAGGCAATACCTTGCTTAATGAGCCACAGCACAGACATTGCACTCTCATGTTTAGTAGCAGCCTCCTGTCTCTTCCAATGACAATAGTTTGACTTTAATTTAGCATTAATTTTCTAGTGTATCCATCCAACACTCTAATAGTATGATACTAGATGCAACTGAAAAATGATATCTTAGTGTTGTCACTTCACCCAAAATTCTAAGCAAAAATGGAGCTGATATGAAACTATAGCCAATCAATAATACGGAGGGAGCAGAGATTGTGAAAGATACAGGATGAATAAAGAAGATGAGGGGAAAAATTACGCCTAAAAGCTTAAAATTTCAACAACAAAAATAAATATAAACACTACAAATTCAACTATATAATGCAAATAGAGAATATTAAAATAAATATATTCTAGAATAGATTATCTATACAACTCATAGGAAGAAGAAGAATTAAATAATTAGAAAATATTAGGAACATATGTATTTGATTCTTTTAAATTTATATCAAGTTTAAGTTTAGCTACCTAAATTTATAACACGTAGTTCCTTAAGCTTAACACTGTTAATCTAATTTAAAATTTAAATGACAACTCCTTTATCAAATGCTAACAAAGTATGCTTAAAGGTTATACTTGATTTGCACAAAACTATAATCCAAATATTGACAATAACACAAATTTAATCTAAATAATTATACCTGCAATTTGTGAAAAAATCACAAAGTGTCTCCTCGTGGAACTATATTTTAAAAGAAATGTAAATGAGATTGAAAACCCCATTTATAAAAGATTGAGAGAGAGAGGGAGAGAGGCATCTCTTCATGCACACCCTAACTTCTAACCAAGATACGAATGGGTTCTCCTTGAACCACATCATACTGCAAGGAACGAACAAATATTTAGTTTACAGAAACAATAATAGAAATAAATACATGTCCTCAACAATATTTAAGAAGCCCTCATTCTGGCATATAGCCATTTCACATATTCAAAAACTTCATGATCGACAAGAAAATTACAAACCAAAAAAAAAATTATAAAGGAATCTTAGCACGACATATCTTAAGTGTTGCAATCTCCTTTTGAAATTAACATATAGCATTCATACACAATACTAAATGAAGTATTAAAAAAGAAAAAAGAAAAACCAAATAAGTATACCTCAAAATAGCATTAATATTCATCAAATCAATTCATAATATCCAGTACACTACTTTTATGTATGGTTTAAGGAGTTGGATATGATGTTATACTTGATGCAATTGAAAAATAATATTAGAATGCTCTATACTACACCCAAAATTCTAAGCAAAACTGTGACTGATATGAAACTACAGCCAATCAATAATAAGGGGGAGGGGCGAACAAGAGTGTAAAAGAAAGATAAAAGATATGAAGGACAATAAAGAAGATGAGGGGAAAAATTAATTATGCCTAAAAGCTCATAATTTATATATATCTAATCTACATATTCAACTATATAATGCAAAATCAAAATAAAGAGGCCCAAAAATAAATATATCTCAGAATAGATTATATATACAACTCAAGAAGCAAGATAGCAAGAAGTATAAAATAATTAGAAAATATTAGGCTAACAGATATAATTGATTATTGTAAGCTTCAGTTTAGATACCTAAATTTACAAAGTATAATCCCTTAATCATTACACCGTTAATCTAATTTAAAATTTAAATGACAATTCCTTGATCAAATGCTAACAAAGTATGCTTAAATGGTTATACATAATCCAAATATTGACAAATTATACATGTATTTGATATTTATAAATATGTTTAGATAAACTCAATGGCAAAAAAAAAAAACAATCGAGTATAAGAGGAAGACGAAAGAGAGAAAAAGTAAATTAATTCAACTTCATACCATTTTCTAATCATGCATGCTCCAAAATACATGAAATTATTCTAAACTAACCATTGAAAAAGAAGTCATCCTTAAACAAGTAGACCTGCAAGTTTAAAAATTACATTCTTCATTAAATTCAACTGTTAATTCATAATATAGCAAGCTAGAGCCAAGGAGGACTAATATGGAATGGGGGCAAGAGATGGATAACCAATTAGGTCCATAGCAAAGGTTGTAATATGAGAAATTCAAGGTCACCTGAAATTATAGGCGGGACCAACCCACGACCTCCCACTTGGGAGTTTCCATCCCACTAGGCAATAAAACATCTAAGTAGAGCAGATGTTATTAATAAAGATTTGCATACAAATAGTTTAGAAATTGCAACAGAGAAATAAACAACACCTGACACAATGTTTTAAATTAACAAAAAAACAGAAGCAATTCACCCTTGATCCTACTTGATTGTGTATTTCTTATGATATTATTAAAGAAAGAAGCAACTTACAAAACAACAATGTTTATAAAGTTACAAACTTCCCACTGCACAAACATTTAAAAACAAAAAGAAAGAAAAATAAAACAAAGTTAAAAGAAAAAAAAAACCTACACACTCTTGCACTCCCAACAATATTAGATGTTATAAACCCAAATACCCCTTTTCCAAAACCTAAATATGCCATCCCACTTTATTAAAATATTTCCTTAATTATTTTTTTAATTTTTAAAGTGACAAAATCAAAGTGCAGATTGAAAAGCATAGAACTCGAAAAAGGAGAGTGCAGAGATCACAAGTTAGAGGATAACCACAACTTTTCAAGACTTCAACAATCCAAGACAACTTCACTAATGTCAAGAATACAAGCTTCATGGCAAATTCAATTGACCAAAATGAATCACAATGAATAATCCCTCTCAAAGGATATAGTTGTATGTCTCTCAACTCTCTCAAGTGTTTAAAGCAATGTGTTTCACTCAATTTCCACCTAGCATAACCTCACTGCCATAGGCTTGTCTAGCTTCTAAATCATCACCTCTTATGCAACATGCAATGCACAAATCAAAAGGACTTTAATTTAGGTTGTAATGGGGTTAAGGTGAGAAAAGAAAGGGTATAAAGATGAGTGAAAACAAATGAATATTTTAGAGAATCCAAGAGCATCAATAAACAATATAAGATAGAATGCATGTGCCACCTAGGCCTTATTCCAACAACACAAGATGAAATGCAACAATCTCACAAGTACCACTTTCTTTTTTAATTTCCTTTTCTTCTTTTTTCCTTTCCTTTTTTTTCCTCTCTTGGGTTTTTCCAGCCATGCTTCACATTTTCTTCTCTTTGTTTTTTTTCCTCTTGGCTTTTTAACCATGCTTTGCCTTTTCTCCTCTCTGTTTTTCCCCAATTTTCTTTTTGTTCTCTCTCTGTTTTTTTTTTCAGTTTTCATTTTTTTTTTCTTTTTCCCCTTTCAACTATACACTCCCAATTCATATGCAAAAAACCTTCCCATGACCTTAACAATGCATGGCACACATCATCCATCCTCCAATAAATGAATGCTCATGAACATCTAAAGTATCCTAACAAGGTGGGGAAGTTATTTATTTACTTTTCCATGGCTTTGTGTTTCAACAAGGAATGAAAGTAATAAGGCTCAAAGGGGTTAACAAGGGATAAAATATATTAAGGTTAGCTTTTTGGCTAAATAGCTAATAACCAAATGAATGCCTTTATCATTTTTATGCATGCAGCGCAATTATGGTATCAACAAAGAATCAAGACAAGTTCTAGAGTGAAAATCATGATAGGTGAATACACACTAGAAATGAATCATGTAGGAGGCTCAAATCCTCACCAGGTTAAAGACCATCCATTATAACTCATGAAAGTCAACATCATTGCCATTTCACTTCAATCAAAACAGAAGATCCATTATTTTTTCATGTCTAGGTATCTCTAAGCCATAATCATCTCAACTTGCAACCTCGCACAGAAACTCAATGAAAACCATTTTTCTCCCCCAAACTTTTTCCAATTTTCCAAGTTCTTTTTTTCCAAAACAAGACAAATGCACAAAACAAAGGGAAAATAACAAAACTACTTGAAAATGAGAACCACTGTGTTTAAATTACACAATGACAAATTCAAGGAGCTATCCACATACTCAAAATTCAAGTTTATTTCCATCTATTATCCATTAGAATTTTTCCCAATTTTCATGAAAAATATTGAAACTGCATGAAACATCAAATAGATATGTCCCCTAAACTCAATTGCATGCAATGTTACCTGAGCAATTAAAAAATTAAAAGGAAAAAAACCGAAACTTTCAAAAGATTGGTGAATGATGAGTTCAAGCATTTTGAAGCTCTATTAAATCCATACTCCTTGAACAGTAAGTTTAATGTGCGAAGTTCATAGCATACTATGTTTATCCACATTTGATGACAACCCTTTCAGGATGAAAAACCTGCATTTTAAGGGCGTGTATGCTAAATCATATCTGGTGAGTGACAAACAATTTATTAAAATGGAGAACGATCACTATAAAAAGAATAAAGCAAAGTCATAGGGTTAGAGTAAAATTAAAATACAAGGGTACTGAATTAAAAATTGAAGCATTAAAAAAAACGAAACCCAGATAAGCATTCCCAAACAAGAAACCCAGATAGCACTGGCCTCACCTAACACCTAAGGCCAATTGAACATGACAACAATGAAAAAAAGGAAAAAAGAAAGTGGTATTAATTGAGTATGTTTAACTTCTCCTTTCCCCTTTTTTTAAAAAAAAGTTCCTTCTTTTTTCTAATACTTTCATTTTGCACTAGAGGGGGTCATGAATATGTTTATATCAATTTTTTAATCATACAAGACTACTTTACGATATGGGAAAGAAAAAAAGGAAAAAAAAAATACTTTACAGAAAAAAGACAAAAATTAATTGAGTAATTTATGATCCCATAATCAAGTGATTTTGGGGGATTAAATAGGCAAAGCTTCTCATCTAGAAAGTAATTTTTCAAAAAATGGACTCATTTGTAAAAGAAAGTGGTATTAAACTAAGTATATTGGCCTCCTAAGCTCTTGAAGATTTAAAAACGTTAAACTGTGCAGAGTTTGATTTTAACATACTACTACTACTACTACTACTACTGTTATTTTTATGCATATGAATGCTAGAGGTGGACCAGCATGCTTACCTGTGTCGTGTTAGACTTAAATGCATAAGATAGGTAAAAAGAAATAGATGCTTTCTTGTAAATTGAAAAAATTGAAATCCACTTAAATATAGGATGCTTACACAATCCTAACTTTTCTTCACAATGTACTCTATATGTTCCGTTATATGCAGTACTAAACAAACTGATGTTGACACCTGAAATTAGAAGTCCATCTGATAAAAACATGAAAGGTCAAAAGAGAAATATGCATGAACGTTCAATTTTAATCCCAAGTGTCGAACCTCAAGTGGGGAAACTGGTCCGGTCCAACCAGATAATCCAGCTCCCCAGATCTATGCCCAAGGAAAAAAACAATGAATGCAGATTTATTTGCGCGTCATAATCAAAGAAGGTAAAATAAATAATACAGCTCAAAATATTACCCGCAATTCCTGCCCCAAGAATAATTTTTCAGCAGCAAGCTTTTGCTACACGAAGGAATCTCACTGTATTTCAAGACAAGAAAGCAATTGAGATTTCTTACCATCCATCAGTTAGTTCAACTTTTATTGCCTCACTGCTCTCAAGCCCAAGTACTCTACTCTCAGAAGGGGGCCTCAATTTGCAGTCCTTGATTGGGGTGAATGGTTGAAATGCACAGAATCATCATCGAAGAACAGGTTGCATCCCCTTCAAGAATTTTCTTAATCACAGACCGCCGACCATGATTTACTTCTCTTTCATATCTGCAAGCCATGAGTTATCAATGGTTTTATAGATCAAAAAAACTTTTCTATAGCAGTCACTTACCTATACTTCAATTCCTCGAGCACATTTGATGCAATTAAAAATTTTCCAGCAGATCTACCCTGGCAGCATCTCTCGTAACATGCCAGCTTCCAGACAATCCACTTGTAATGATTTGTGACCCACCTAAAGGAATGAAGAATGAGCACGCTTATGCGGGAAAAGGAATAGTCTGACTAACAAGATTTTAGACCAGGATGAAGTCGAGAGCCTTTTAATGTAATGTCAAATAGAATACCAACGCATACATGAAGTAGCAAATCGATTTCTCTGATCCCTCAACTAGCTAATTGATAAACCTTTTATAGAGTACAGAATCAAATAGCAAGGTCCTGTAAATTAGATAGAACCCAAAAGCCATAAATTTAGAACAGAAGAAATTTACTCCTTAGAAGCATAATGCGTGGAAGCTCCACTCTGAGCCAACATTTGGAAAACAGCTTCTGATCCGATACTATTGACACCAGAACCATCATCAAGCACGTACTTTTCTGCATTACTTGATGTCACCTGTCTTGACTGGTTGGGAAACAACTCCAATTGAATTAATTTTGGTGCACAACTTGATGTCAGGCCCAGTCAATAGAACAGTATTTGGAGTTAGGAGAATATGAAATCTACATTGGCCCTATGATTTATGAGAAATACACTCACCATTTTCTGTTCTGATAGGGGCATTCCGAAAAATTCCCTGATGTCCATTCTTGGATTTTGGAAAGGATATCGAGTAGAAACCTTTTTTTTTTTTTTGGCAAAGGATGGAAGAACGTAATGTTACCTCTCTTCTCCAGATGAGGAAGATGATGGGCGGCGACGGAGAGAACCATAGGGGGGAGCGACGTTGGAGAAGGCTTGAACGAGCACGATTGGCCACGAGCGAAGGATGAGGGCGTTGGTTGAACAGACATGGCAAAGGGTATTGTGTGAAATCAGGAAATCCAAATGCAGCTGAAATATGCTTCACGGTAAATGCAAAGGCAGAGGACCATAGGGGGGAGCGACGGTGAAGAAAGGCTTGAACGAGCACGATTGGCGACGAGCGAAGGATTTGGGCGCTGGGGGGACAGGCATGGCAAAGGGTAACGGGTGAAATCTGGCAATCAAAATGCAGCTGCCCGTTGCTTCAAATTTTGAATAAACTTTTCACGACAGGAATATCAACCGTTACACATTTTATCAATTAAAATTTAAAATTTAACAAAAAAAATTAAAATTAAAAATAATAATCTTACCAAAAAAAATAAAAAGAATAATATTAATTAACAAACTAAAGCTAATAATTCTAATAATTAAAAAAAATCTATTAAAAGAATGATCAACTTGCAAAGAGGGTTTGTAAGAGATTATGACATCTTCTCCATTCTCCTTTTTTTTAAATTCTTTCTTTTTTTTTAATACTTTCATTTTGCACAGGAGAGGGTCATGAATATGTTTATATCAATTTTTGAATCATACAAGACTACTTTACGATGTGGGAAAGGAAAAAAAAAATACTTCACAGAAAAAAGACAAAAATTAATTGAGTAATTTATGATCCTATAATCAAGTGATTTTGGGGGATTAAATAGGCAAAGCTTCTCATCTAGAAAGTAATTTTTCAAAAAATGGACTCACTTGTAAAAGAAAATGGTATTAAACTAAGTATATTGGCCTCCTAAGCTCTTGAAGATTTAAAAACGTTAAACTGTGCGGAGTTTGATTTTAACATATTATTATTATTATTATTATTATTAGTTGAACGTTCAATTTTAATCCCAAGTTTCGAATCTCAAGTGGTGAAACTGGCCCGGTCTAACCAGATAATCCAGCTCCCCAGATCTGTACCCAAGGAAAAAACAATGAATGCAAATTTATTTGTGCGTCATGATCAAAGAAGGTAAAATAAATAAGACAACCCAAAATATTACCCGTAATTTCTGCCCCACGAATAATTTTCCACTAGCACGGTTCTTTGACAACGGCACATCCAAAATGGCAGTTATAGAATACCTGAAAAGAAAGCTTTTGCTACACACGAAGGAATCTCAATATATTTCAAGACAAGAATGCAATTGAGATTTCTTACCATCCATCAGGTAGTTCAACTTTTATTGCCTCACTGCTCTCAAGCCCAAGTACTCTCCTCTCAGAAGGGGCCTCAATTTGCAGTCCTTGATTGGGGTGAATGGCTGAAATGCACAGAATCATCATCGAAGAACAGGTTGCATCCCCTTCAAGAATTTTCTTAATCACAGACCGCCGACCATGATTTACTTCTCTTTCATATCTACAAGCCATGAGTTATCAATGGTTTTATAGATCAAAAAAACTTTTCTATAGCAGTCACTTACCTATACTTCAATTCCTCGAGCACATTTGATGCAATTAAAAATTTTCCAGCAGATCTACCCTGGCAGCATCTCTCGTAACATGCCAGCTTCCAGACAATCCACTTGTAATGATTTGTGACCCACCTAAAGGAATGAAGAATGAGCACGCTTATGCGGGAAAAGGAATAGTCTGACTGACAAGATTTTAGACCAGGATGAAGTCGAGAGCCTTTTAATGTAATGTCAAATAGAATACCAACGCATACATGAAGTAGCAAATCGATTTCTCTGATCCCTCAACTAGCTAATTGATAAACCATTTATAGAGTACAGAATCAAATAGCAAGGTCCTGTAAATTAGATAGAACCCAAAAGCCATAAATTTAGAACATAAGAAATTTACTCCTTAGAAGCATAATGCGTGGAAGCTCCACTCTGAGCCAACATTTGGAAAACAGCTTCTGATCCCATACTGTTGACACCAGAACCATCATCAAGCACGTACTTTCCTGAATTACTTGATGTCACCTGTCTTGACTGGTTGGGAAACAACTCCAACTGAATTAATTTTGGTGCACAACTTGATGTCAGGCCCAGTCAATAGAACAGTATTTGGAGTTAGGAGAATATGAAATCTACATTGGCCCTATGATTTATGAGAAATACACTCACCATTTTCTGTTCTGATAGGGGCATTCCGAAAAATTCCTTGATGCCCATTCTTGGATTTTGGAAATATTTCGAGTAGAAACCTTTTTTTTGCAGCCAAAATTACTGGAGGATAATTTAGAAGAACCTGAAGATCAGATGCTTCAAATGAGAAGAAAGCTTTTTAACTAGTAAAAAGGTACAGAAGTAGTTAAAGCCTTCAACTAAATTTACCATCAGGAAATAGTGCAACATCCTGCTTCAAAGGAGCAGAAAATCTGATACTGCGGGGCTGTTTAAAGGAAGAAGCATTAAGGCGCGGTCCTAGCCTCCGTTTTCTACATACAAGTTGCCTATTGTTTGCATGTTCCGTAACCACGGTATTTGAAATTTCAGCATTGAACTTTGCTACTTTGAAAGAAAGTACCCAGAATTGAAATGTTTTGAGCATTAAAATATTGTTGGGGTAACATTTTACTTCAAAGAAGCATAAAGCAACGAGAAATCAATTCAATTGTTCCCATACTTAAAATGCAGAGAGAATATTATAAAAAGAAAAACGGATCCGCGTGAGGTTATGCATAAGCTATTGGCATGTTATCATTGCATGACATTGGAAGTAGCTAGCCGCCAAATGTTGATAAAGCCAAAGTTAATAAAAAAGGAGTTTTGAAGATGAGATACCTGCACCAGCGTAAGCATCCTCACTATGAACAGATGACGCTTTAGAAATGGAAGATTGATTGACGGAGACCGGTTTTCCAAGCCCAGTCCGAAACGTGGGAGTGCAATTTACTCCTGCATTACTGTTCCCTAAAGAACTGAACATCCTGTGGTGGACCAAACACATTGGCTTGAATAAGATGATTGTACATTACATGGCTAGGCTTTGTGGTTATAAGAATGTATTACCTTGGAGCAAAACATCAGACATGGAAGGAAGAGGAGAGCTTGAAGCATTTAAAGCAGCATTTGGATTGAATGGGAATTTTCCCACCGGAAATTGTCGTCGGAATCGTATGGCATCTGCCATGAAGACATGAGTGTGATTTGCAATTAGGGGTTTAGATTTATGAGTACAGATCCTTCATATATGTTTCAGCTCAGGATTTGGATCATTACAGCTTGTTCATTGAAAATACTTGCGGGTTTACTCAAAGGCGGGAAAGGGTTTCGTCTGCTTTCAGAAACGCGGTAAAAGGTCCAAAGATTTAAAAAAAAAAAATCCAAAATGTATTGGTTGGCCCGTTCAAATATATTTCAGTCTGTACCATAATAAATAAATAAATAAATCTGTTTAAATCTAGGGTCTAACTCATGATTTAGAGTCTATAAAAAAAAAAATTCAAGCACTCTTTTTTCGTCAATTTTTTTTTTTAATGTTTCCTTGCAAGTTTAAGAACTTAATCCTTCTAAATTAAATTAAATCCGGTCGAAATGCACAAATTTTTATTCAAACCTATACTTTTATTAAATTTCTAATAAGCCCTATAGGGTTTAGTATGGATTTTTAAACGTTGTTAAAATGCAATAATACTCCTTTGTCATTAAAAACAGAACTTGAAAGTATGTGTGTGGCAATTTTTTAATTACAAATGATCTTCATTCTAATGCCAAAATCTACGCCTCATTGGTTTATTGAGATATCAACTTTTAATTTTAAGTTGATTTTCAACAATATTGAGAATATATTTTGATAATTTCTCTTTTAACCGTAACTTATGAATTGATATTTTGTTTTAAATTTTTGCAAAAAAAATTGCTATAGAAGGTTTAACAATTTTCTTTTTGAGGGACAATTAGTAGACTACTATTTTGTTTTTGAATTTTTTTTCCTATTTTATTCTGAATTTTTTACTATTTTATTCATTTTTATTTAGTTTTGAAGAAGAAAGCTTTCTGTGTTGATGTTTTAAGCTATACAATTGACAGTCACCTTTCGTATTTTCTCATTCAGGATCTCAGACCACTTCATTAGCTTTTGGAAGTACTGGTATTTGGCAATCTGGTATTGGGGGGTCGACCAGGGAGTAGGGTACCAACGGCTGAAGGAGATGGCGGTACCTCTGGAGAAACTGCTAAATTGGAGTCCATATCAGCCATGCCTTTTTACAAACATGAAAGCCATGAGGAGCTAAGATGGGAGGACTATCAAATTGGAGAAAAAGGTGGTTGCCATTTTTAGTCATTAATTAATAGTTCATAACTTACGGTTTTGCTGGTTTTCACTGCAGTAATGATGAACTTGATTATTCTATGACATTCAATACAAATGTAGGTGTGTCACTCAGTTCTACTCAGTCCACTGGTATTTGGCAGTCTGGATTTGGGGGTCAAACTGGGAGTAGAGTTTTTAATTATGCGCCAACGGCTGAAGCAGATGGTGGTGCCTCTGGACAAACTGCTAAATTGGAGTCCATATCGGCCATGCTTGTTTACAAACATAAAAGCCAAGAGGAACTAAGATGGGAGGACCATCAGATTGGAATTAACGGTGATTGCCATTATTATTAGTCATTAATTGAATAGTTAAGATTTTTTAGTTTTGTTGGTTTTCATTGCAGTAATTATGAACTTGATTAATCTATAGTGTTCAATACAAATTTAGGTGGGCCACTCAGTTCTACTCAGTCCATTGGTATTTGGAAGTGTGATTTTGGGGGTCAACCCGGGAGTAGAGTTGTTAACTATGCACCAACGGCTGAAGCAGATGGCTGTGCCTCTGGACAACTTGCTAAATTGGAGTCCACATCAGCCATGCCTGTTTACAAATATAAAAGCCACGAGGGGCTGAGACGGGAGGACTATCAACTTGGAGATAAAGGTGATTACCATTTTTATTAGTCATTAATAATTAATTAATACCATTTTCAGTTTTTAATATAATAGTTAGTTGGAGGTTGAATTTGGTCCTAAATATAATATCACAATCTACTTTATCTTTCCAAATTTACGATGGTTTTCTCAAAATATCTCTATTGATTGCATGTATCAGAGGGTTTCAATTCAAGGGTAGTCTAGATGAAAAATGATATTTTAGAAAAATCAACTCATATTTATTACACATAACTAGTTTAACTAATTTCCTTAATCTATCTAAATTAGTTATCTAACTCTAATATTAAGAACCAGACGGGCATTAGTTTATAATTTTAGTTTTACCGGTTTTCATTGCAGTAATGACGAACTTGATTATTCTATTATATTCAATACAAATTTAGGTGGGCCACTCAGTTCTGCTCAGTCCACTGCCCTGGCTGGCCTTGGAACAACCACGACGCAGACGAACAGATTTGCTCCTTCTCCATCTTTTGGTCAATCGGCTGCTAATCCTTTCTCTACCTCAACCCCTTCTAATCCATTTGCATCACAGAGTTCACCATTTAGTACTGACTTTGGGACTACAACTACTCCTTCCAGTTCATCAATCTGTGGTACTTCGACATCCACAACAGCACCTATTTTCGGAACATCAACATCTACATTTGGAGCTAACCCATCACCTCTGTTTAGTTCTTCTCCTGCTCTGGGTACATCCGCACCATTTCGTTCAAGTTTAAGTTTTGGCAACACTCAGTCATCAAATCTATTCAGTTCTGCAGCGCCTACAATTCCCCAACCGGGTTCTGCTTGTGGACAGAGTACCTCCCTGTCTGCTGGTAATAATTCTCAAGGTTGCCTTGCATGCGGTTGCGTCACCTCATGCAGGTGTAGGATTTTCTCCTTGCAGCTCCGTGTTTCAAGCACTGAAGCTTTTGCTCCATTTTCCAGTTTGTTTCTCTGCTTGTGTCTTCTCTGTTTGTTTTTCATTGGCGGCGTTATGTGTTTTTTTCTAGGCATCCGCGTTTTTACGTTGCTTTGTTTATTGTTGGTTTGTTCAGGTTTTTGGGCTTCGGCTCGTTTGGTCGGTCTCATGTAAAAACCCAATAACTTTTACTTTATCTTTTTAACGTTGTTTATCTTCGCACCTCCTCCTCCAACTAAATTTAAAAGCATGTTCCTTGCATCTTGTTTCGTGTATTATCATGGATTAAAAGAAGCGCTGCCAGTAATCTGTACTGGGAATAAATTCATCCCCTTGGATTGCTGTTCAATTACGTTGGGATTTATAATTTGGCATGACATTTGGCTTCTTCTTTTGCACTTTTCAGAAGTTTTTATTCACGCAGTGCTTTTTTTTTTTTTTTGATGAATCAGTTTATTAATTTACATTCCTTCCTGTTTCATTTGCTTTTTTGCGAGACACTCACCACCACCACCACCATTTTTCTGTATACAAAAAAGGGAAAAATAACAAAAAGAAAAACACTTCTTCCTCTTCCCTATAATTACTTATGTCTGCAATTTGTGATCGCCCGTTCATTGGGGTTTGTTTAGCAATCATTTAAAAAGCACTTTTATATAAATCGAGACAAAACTTCTCTCACATAATTATCTCGGATTGCGTAAAATCACTTAAAAAGTTATTCCCAAACATACGTCAAGATCGAAGAGAAAGAAGAGAGGTCGACGTTTGGGTTTCTCTAGATCGGTGAGCTCTATGGTTGGGTTTGTAGGAAAAATAACACCTGCAAAAAGCAAATTAATCCGAGTCGCGTCCAAGGACACTGTCCTTAAGAGCTATTCCGCAACTACCGGCTAAGCAAGATGCGGCACTCCCTAGGATTAAACGGATTCTTCCTGCAAGACAGGGTGAGCAGAACAGCAGAAAAATAATATAACCCAGGTAGAGCAATATGTCAGAGGAGGAAGAGAGGAGCATGAAAACTCAAGTGCTTGTGTCTTTCCTTCTTTCTAAAAACCTGTTTTTATTCACAATCGCAAAGCCATTTTTTGTTCCAACAAATTATTCGATCATCAAAGATAATTGAACCCATGAGATAAAACCATGACGCATGAGATAAAACCATGACAAATCTGTACGTTGCTTTTCTTCCCACTTTATTGCGTCAGTTTTTTTCCTTGGTTTTGAACCATTTTCCATAAAGTGCAATGATCATTGTTATTAATAGCAAAAACACGTCATTGAATGGGAATTGATAGTATTGAAATAAGACAA
>QFDD01000333.1:0-52767 GCA_006871305.1 Vachellia collinsii | reverse complement strand
ATATATATATATATATTATGTGTTCTAAAGGCAATTTTGATTTCTCTGACTTTTTGACAAATACAACATGCGGTCCTTAATATATGAGTCATTATACTTTTTTTTTTAAATTAAGAAAATTAATCAATCGATATGATCATCATTTTTCTTTAAATTAATTTATATAGCTTATAGAATGATATAAAATCTAATTTACATATAAGTATTAATACTCCCTCAATAAGGTGGTAGGTTCTTCTTTTGTAACAATGGTTTAAGCCAAAGACCATCGTAAATAAAGGTATTTTGAGGAAAACATGTTATATTTATTATAGTTAATTAACTTAACTATTTCCCTTAATATAATCAAATTCGTATGATCTAAATTGAATCGAGATTGTTGATGCTTGTTCCATTTCGGGAAAGCAAAAAGCTATAAATAGACATATTGCCCTCATTCGGGCTATATCTCTTTCTCTCGAGCCATATCTTTAGACCTACACACACATATATGGCTAGTTTCTTACCACTTAGACCAATGATGATGTAATATGATTTAGATAAGGTGTTAAGTTGCAGAAATTCTTATGTACACTCAAAACAGTAGTGAATCTCACTACTTAAAACACCAAGTTTAGTGAGGTTTTAATTTCCAACTATATTGGGTGTAAAAGGTTTCTTATGCGAACGGAGCCTATAAGGCCTTATCATTCCTGGAATTGCCATATTAAAAGGCTGCGATGGGAGGGAAAAAAATGATGATTAGCAATATAAAGAAGTTTGGCGAGAGTGAGAAACCATGACCAAATTTTAGTTCACAAATTTGTTTTTGCTACACATGTATTATCCTATTCAAAGCAATCAGGTTCAGAGAATCATTGGGGACATTGAATGCGGGTATATTTTCTTACGGAAATTCAAATATTGATTTGTCATCATGTGGATGACCAGTCCCTTTCACTATCCAATCTCATTGATACTTAAGAGCCACTTAAATTGGATCTTATACTACGAATAGGAAGGGCATAAAAGCCATCTGAATTTCTTTTGATACCCTCCAATTCCATGGTGAAGTGAGAAAGCAAACTAATGGAAGATCAGTGTGTGTGTGTTTGCATTCTTAATTTAAAATTGAGACGGTGAATATTAGTTGCATAATGAAGAATCTCGTATAAAGACACACAAGTTAATTCTGTGATTGAATTAAGTGAAAAAAAAATACAAAATTCATTCAAGCCTCTCCAAACCTTGGTGCTGAAGGAAGCCATAAATCTGAGCCTTATAAGCAAATGTAGCAAGTCTTGTTTATAACAAAATATAAGAGCTAGACAAGATGTTGTTTACTTTCATCCTAATTAATCACAAGATTCCAATCCATTTTGTCCTTTATTTGCATAATTTTTTTCCCTCAAAAGATCCTTATTGATTTTATATAGTAAAGAAGTTTCCACCAAGAAATAGTTACAATATATGTTATACATGATTAGGGCATTTTGGAGAAACTAATATGCATTTACTATAAATAACTAATTGACTAATTTATTTAATATTCATAAATTAGTTATTTAGCTATTATATTAAAGATACTAGGTAGTATCATTTTATGAATGCCCTTTAAAACTTGAAACAAATACATGCAATGTAGCATCAGTGAAGAAATATAGCGCCATCATTCATAGGTTATATGATTTTTTTTTGGGGGGGGGGGTGGGTGGATTTAAAAAAATGAAAAACTTATGAGATCAAATGTTAGAAATTTCCTCCCGATCATTGCAATTTGCAACCAAATAAAAGATGGGTAAAATGAACCAATTTTGAAATGACAGCTTGATTTCAACTCTATTAGTATTTAGTACTAAATAGAAAGGTTATCAAACCTGGACCAATGATTGTATCGGACGAGATGTAGTGAGTCAAACCGAAGTTATCCTGGGAATTAGATCGGTGAGGAATAACAAAATTTAAAAATAAATCTCATCACACATTCACACCATCTAAAATTAAAAATTCTAAGCACGTAATAAAAAAAACAAAAATTGACAGAAATTAGAGCATAAAATCGAAATAGAGGTGAAGGAATATAGAATGCAAACAAAAAATCCAAAGTTCATACCAAAATAACCACGAACTCAACCCATCAAGCGACTGATGCTTTGGCCTTTGGCTTTTCAGTTTTTGAATATCAAAAATAAAAAAAAATGCCTGAAACCTTTTTTAAACTTTGTGACCTGCTCAACTCGGCAAGTCGACTGCATTGGACCAAGGTCAAGCAAGGTTGCATTAACCTTGAATTGGGACTTCACCCGGATTAGATTGGAGGTTGAGTTGCTAAGTTACAGGTCAACCCAACCAGTCCGGGTTTAATAACATTGCTAGACAGCAACCACACCTAAAAAACTTGAGCTGATCTTGTTTAAATCAGTCTAAAGCATGACAAATCAACAACAGACTAGAAATGAAAGTGTGACTTGCATCATAACAAAATTAAGAACATACTACCTTCGGTTCTTAAAAACTTGAGTTAATTAATTGATAAATTTATCATTTTTCTTATAATTAATTTACCTAATTTATAAACAGATATATAATTTAATGATAAACATAAGTATTTCAAAATATATATTATAATTAAGTAATTTATTCAACCTTTTTAATATCTCAATAAAGTTAATTGATTCGTCTATTGAAGAGTGGGGGGAGTATTGACTTAGGTAACTTCCTAAGGAGCTTGAGCCATCTAATGAAATGAAATGAAAAATCCTTTTTGTGAGAAAGCATCATAGCTAGTGAAACTGGAATGGACAACAACCCGTAACCTAGCAACCCGAGAATACACCAATCATTAAGCATATTGGGTATTTTAGACAATCCTGGTTCACATTTTTCCTCACCAAGCACAAATATCTTTATATTAGAAGCATTTCTGCTCGAGGTACAGTCGAACGCTAAATGTGAGAACTTCTCCCCAATGTTTTGGGGGATTAGCCCCCCTTGTGCTAGACCCAACCTTGATTGGTATCCTGATTCAGATTTCATTGTGATCAGGGGTGATTGAGGAGGATCTTATGGGAGGCAAATGGGCTACCTCCCTCAAGTTTTTGTGAAAGTTGATTGATGGCTTTACTACAAACCTTGCACTTTGAACTTTCAATTTTGGGAGTGTGGCTAGGAGAAGGAGGAGCCTCTCAAATCGCAAGAGAGGTTGAGACGTTCAAGGAAGCTAAAAGATGTATAATCCATCCATGGTATATCAACTTTCTTCATGTTCTTACAGGAATTGCTAGCAAAAGATGCATGAGTAAAATAAGCAGCAGGCTTTGATAATTGACCATGTAATAATGATGACTCAACATGAAATCACAAACTATTAAGTTTCTAATAAATTTAGTTATTCAATTTTCACTATAAAAAAATTGACTTTTAGTGGTGAGAGTTATTGTTGAAAGTCTTTCAGCGGTAACAAGTCATCATTGAAGAGTCACCGTCCAAGGAATATCGCTGAAGGTATCAGTGGTTAAAAAAGTAAATTACCGCTAAAAAGACTTTCAGCAGAAAGTTGCCATCAAAGGGTACCTTTAGCGATGAATTTTGTTGCCGCCGAAAGTATTTTCATAATTATTAAAAAAATAATATTTTACTCTGGTGACTACCACATCACCTACCGATGCCATGTCATCGATGATTGCCACATCACTACCATTCCTTGCACACCGCGTGTCACCATATATATGCCACTTCACCTACGCCACATGTTGCCATCTCACACTGCAACGTGTCGCCAGCTGATAAATCTAAAGGTTTGCCTTCTCCAGGAACCAAACCTCCAATTCTTTGGCCATGCACGAGAGCCTTTTCCAGTTAAGCTGCAATGATTTTGCATACTTTAAATGCATATTAAAATATATATAATATTTTACTACATAATAAATTATAGATATTACACACATGTATATATTTTATTTGTACATATATATACAATATTTAATATTATTAGAAATTAAAAGTAAATTGGATAATAATTTTAATGCATCTGTTTATTATTTTTTATTTTATTTTATATATAATATATTATTGATTGAATAATATATTATTTTAATATACTAATATTTTTATACACTTATATAATTATTAATTTCATTATTTTTTTTAAAAAAATATTATTTTTAGGTTAAAATATTAAATTTCTTGTCTTCATTGGCGACTGAAAAAATCGCCGCTAAAGGCAAGAAATTTAAAAAAATTAAATAAATAAATTTTCAATAATTTAAAATAAATTTCTTACTTTCAGCGGCAACATTTTAAGGTGACCTTCAACGACGACAAAAATGTCACCGTTGAAGGTAAAAAATTTAAAATAAATAAATTTATTTCAGTCACCGTTTAAGGAATGAAATTTATTTTATTTAAAATAAATTTTAGATAAATAAATTTCTTACCTTTAGTGGTGACTGAAAAAAGTCACCGCTAAAGGTGACTTTCAGTGGCGACTTTTTTTATCGTTGCTGAAAGTATTTTTTTGGTAGTGCTTCCCCGAGAATACAGATACCGGAGAGGTTTTTAATAAACTTCCTTCTGGAAAAGGATATTCTCAATCAATATATACATAAATTGACTTCCATTCAGGAGCCAATTTATTTATGAGCTCACAATATGATTGTCTGACTCATAAGCATACATCACAGCATTGGACATTCAGCCATAAAATGGTGAGTCTAATAACCTGCCCATCAAGGAGTCAACCATTTCCATCTCTAACAACATAGCAATAGCATCTAATCGTTCATTAATTCTAAAATCCCATGGAACCATGAATTTTCACTACTACAGCAGACACATTTCATCTCCACTATTTTTTTTGCCCTTTCACTTCTATTTCGTTGAAACGTCTATATGTGAGATGTTAGAAGTATTTAAATATGACGTTTCTTGAAAAATAGAAGTGAAAAACCCACTTCTCACATCCTTTTTTTATGTAAATGAATATGAGAGGGCTACCTCTCATGTCCGTTAATCCAAACGAACGTTAGAAGAGGATATGAAAGCTCCTTCCTTCCGTAACAGTGTTTAAATCAGATATACAGTTGGTTCATTAAAGATAAAAGGAAAAGCAACTCCCACCAAACCAAGTTAATCATGCCCAATGACATAATAAGAACAAATGACTTGCACATTTTTCTCTATGCAAGTTTACCATTGTTAGCACAAAGCACATTGGACAGAACTCTTCGGAAGAAATCTTTAATCCAATTAAGTTATAAAGGTAAGAAACAAACCGACAAGAGAATAATCAAACGACAACATCATCAAATTAAAGCAGCTTCTGTTATCAGAATGAAAATGTAACTGTCGATGTAACTCTTGCTCGACTTTTGCTTCATTTGTTTTTTTGCTTGCCATGTAATATATATGTCTGATCGGTTTCTCCTCAAAGCCAATAATAAATTCGAAACCTAGCTACACAAGAATCGTAGAAAAGAGTTTACGCTTCCCTCTATAACCTGGGTTTGTATTTATATACATCAAAACCCCCACTAGAAATGTTTTTACTTGAAAAATATCTATAGATAAATTGTAAATCTCATTGCTTGAATATCTATTTCAATATAGGCGTACCTGAGGAATTATTAAAATGATCTTCTTCTTTTTAATTCAAAGTGGGCTATCTAATTCAAATTATGTTTAAAGTATTAAATTAATCTCAACACTTATCGCTAAAAGATCCAATAGGGACGTGGTGGAGTAAAATATAAATTTGGTTAATTTATTTTATGTATTTCAAAGAGTGTTCCTAATCGGTGAGGTGAGGTGGGGCAGGGTGAGGCAAACCCCAAGCGCCCTCCAAGGGAGAAAGAGGAAACTGATTTTCTCTAGACAAACGACAAATCTATATGCCAAGTGGGTTGTTGCCGTTGATGAAAGGAAGCATCAGGAATAGAAAAAAAGAATATAAGATGACAATAATAATTAGGAAGAGGAGAACATAATATAACCATGGAAATTAAATTAATTAAACTAGGTAGAAGGCTTCGCGAAGAAGTTAAGTTTAGTATGTGGTTCTAGATGGTAATTAGATTAAAGTTTCAACTAGGTTCTTTGGCGGGAACTGGAGTTTTGGACACACTAACCGGACGGGAAAACGCCCAAAAAAAAAAAATTTCATGTATAAATCTAATTTGAATAATTTAAATTAAATTTTATTTACTTTGATCTTTTAAAGGTATTTTATATGTTCTGAAAATAAAAAAGAAAACATTTCATTAAAGACAATCATACTAATAAAGTAAAAAAAAAAAATCATCCTTTCCTTTATCATTTTAGGAAAGTGTTTTAAAATAACAATTCAAATAGATTTTTTTTTATTTTTTTGTTTTCAAAACTTATCATAAAAAATTATTCCACAAAATTGTTCTGAAAATATAAAAAGAGAGAAGAATCAAAGATCATCACCAAAGATTGATTGCCTCACATATTTATGACAACATGTTTCCATATCTCCATATCAATATTACAAATTCAATTAGATAAGAGTTGCAGTATTCCTTCTTTAAAAAAAAAAACTGATGACGATATGTTACAGATTAATTACCCAGCATTAGTGTTTGCATTTTTGACTCTGCAGGATCATCCTATATGAGTTATTGAAGTTTGATTTAATTAATTCTAAATTCTAAATATAATGATCACACAATCCTAGATGTGAATATAATATATTAAGGGCAAATAATCAAGATGCCTACAGGTTGCGAGGCGAGGGAGTTGAAAGCGCATCCTTTTGATGATGAAAGATGCTGTTCAGGTGAGGATTAGAAAGCCGATGGGCTTTCTAATATTTTTATCTTCTGCCTCTTGCTCTTATATTTTTAGATGGATTTAGTACCTAAAGTATTTTTTTAATGCATCAAATATTATAAAATATTTTTTAGATGCATTTAGAACTTTAAAATATTGTTTAGTCCATATAACACTAAAGCATAAAATTGCTTTAGAATATTAGAGGCACCATAACCTTAGAATTAATTATACTTAAAACAGATAAAAATACATTTAATATTCACACAACTATCGAGACGTGATTTTCCGGGAAGACCTGGACTCACTAAAAAAAATGGACCCTTGGACATGATTAAAAGATGTGAATATAATATATTAAGGGCAAATAATCAAGATGCCTACGGGTTGCGAGGGGAGGGAGTTGAAAGCGCATCCTTTTGATGATGAAAGATGCTGTTCAGGTGAGGATTAGAAAGCCGATGGGCTTCCTTGGCGATGACGCAATTGCTTACGCAAGGTCCACGTGTCATCGGCCAGACAATCTTGAGATATTTGAAGTTGGCTTAGATAGGCCTGCGCTCAAGAAAGAGGAGTCATCTTCCTTTAAGTAGATTTTTTTCCCCTTTTGCGTAAAACTCCTAGGTATCCAGTCTTCTTTGGAGAACTGATATTAATTCGGAATCACTCTCGAGAATTAAGGGATTTCCTAGGATTTGAGCCCACAATATAGTGGGTACGTGACGCCTTGCCCTTCCCTAACTGACCAGTCGGACATACCCTCCTGGGACAAATAGATATTAACTATTAGGAAGATTATTCAGATGAGGCCATCATCTGGTAAATAAATATATAAATACCTTGAAGAATGAGTCACATCGTCACGAAATGAAGGAGGAATGAAAAGAGCGAGGGGGTCTACGTTGATGCTTCTTATTGGACCACCATCGTAAATTTAAATAGAATTGCATTCCATGGTCGTTCATGTTTCAAATGAGCAAAAATAGCCACCACCACCCTTGTGGTGTAAGGGGAACGGGGTTTGCAAGCAATAGCTTGCCTACTCAAAATAAAAAATGAGTTAAAAAAAAAAGTTGTCCCTTTCCTCTTTTTGGCTACGTGATGATAAATAGCCAACATCGAAATGGTTCGTACATGCAATAATAGCTTTGCCATTTCTCTTCTCCATTCTAGTATCTCTCTGTGAGTCGTTCTCTCTTCTTCGTCAGATTGGTTTCATTAAGATGGATCTTGAATCCCCTAAACCCGGCAGGTTCAGCGGTCGTTTCAGCTCATTTTTGTCCTTCCTTCTCGTTTCTTCAACCGTCACCAACCCCTTCCACCGACCTTCTTCTTCTTCTTCTAACGATCCTGCACAGAAATATCCAAAATCAACTCAAGAGCAGAGTGATTCTGATATGTCAGAGTCCAAAGAATCCAATAAGAACGAGCTTGCCTTCCTCACCACTTCTTCTCATCCACACCAACTGATCAACTTCTCATCTGCTTCAGCTTCGTCTTCTTCAGAGATCACCACCTGTGGAGAAGAAAACACTCGATCATCATCATCATCTCCACCACTTCTTATTCGGCACAACAGTATATCAGCAACTAGGGTTTCTCGAGAAGAAGAAGCGACAAGTGGAAGAAGCGATGTCACTGGTGTCTCTATCCCTCCATACCCATCTTCATCATCATCATCCTCAGAAATCTTTATTCGAGAAGAAGAAGCCACTACTGTATCATCTCTTCCATCAAAAGACTCGTTCCCAGCTGAATCTGAGACGACGCTGACGAGAAGGGGATCTAATAATAAGTTCCTCCGCGTGATGGAGATTATCGATGAGCAGGATTTGGGGAAGCATTTACTTGGTCTTGCCATTCCCACTGGAGTGGGCCTCGTCGTCTCTAATAACTCACTCGTTAAAACCACTGAGATGCGCATGGTCGCCATCACACTCTCATTGGCCATCTCTTTCATCTGGAACGGCCTTCTTCTCCGTAAGACTTACACCAAAACTTCCACTGTGATTCTGATTTCAGGAGCTGCTTTGATGATGTTGTCATTTTATTCTCTTGTTTCTTGTTTCTTACCTTCCTACCTTAAGTGGATCCCTTTCCTCTGTTTGCTGGCTTCTATGATTCCATTTGCCATGTACGGCTGGGCATACTTCCAAAGAGACAAGACGGGGGACCTGGAGAAAGGAGATCGGTTAACCACCTGGAAAACCGCTGTGTAGTCCCACATAAGCAATTGATAATCACTAAGAAGTCCCGCAACACAGCAGTGGTGTGACTACTCAGGAGACTTTTTAGTGATCATATCCTTACTATCATTTGCATTTTTCTTTTCTTTCTTTTTTTTTTTTTTGAAATATTGTATCCTACTTTACTACTATTAGTTAGCAGTTTGAGTCCGAGTGAACCTTGAAGTTTTGTGAATTAAAGAGTTGGACTTTGATTGGATTGTTTCATCCGATCGACTTCAGAGTAATCAATTAGGATATATACCCTAGCTATTTAGCTTAGTTTTGATGCATATTCTGCATTTTATGCATGTGTGGAACTATCCTTCCTATCATTTGGATTTTTTTTTTTTTTGAAATCTTGTATCCTACTTTACTACTATTAGTTGCCAGTTTGACTCCGAGTGAACCTTGAAGTTTTGTAAATTAAAGAGTTCGACTTTGATTGCATTGTTTCATCCGATCGACTTCAAATAGATGACTACTTGATATTGGCAAAAAAAAAAAAAGAAAAGAAAAAAGGATGACTGCTTGATGGATTTGGAAAAAAAGATAAGAAGAAAAAGAATAAAGATGTGCAATCAAGAGTCAGAGTATATGGCCTCATATATACACACTTATGGCCTCATCTATATGTAATAATTGAAATTTAGTTGGGACGTAGTCCAAGCATGGTTGAATATCCCCGACTTACAAATTTCACAACTTTAATAGTGATTTTTTTTTTAAAAAAAAATCCCTGTGAGATTTTTATGTGTGTGTTAATATCATTGTGGTAATACTTTTGCAATAATAAAAATTAATAGAAATAATTTATGAGGATATATATATATGATGCTGATCATCAGTCGTCATTGTTTCTTCAAAGGGCGCATGATGGCATTCAGAGATGTGCATCAAAAGTCATATGGCCGGCCGAGGATGACAATTATTTGATCATTATCAAATTTTCCTTTTTTTTTTTAAAAAAGGGACAGTCATCAATTTCATTTTCAGCGAATGAGCAGTTATCTATTCAAATAAGCAAAATTATTTGCGTGGTAATTGATTGGCCAACAACAACATGGCCGGTGGGACACAGCAGTAAGAAAATAATGAGGATAATACAAAATAAGCTCTTGGCCATTGTGGTTCAGGCATGAATCTAACATTCTAGAACTTTGAAATAAGTCATTGATCCAATGTTGATTCTAGTGGGAGGGGCCTTAACAACTTAAACATGATGCCTTGATTATGTAAATGTATGGAGCGTTAATTTAAGACCTGATTAGTTATTATAATTTCACTATATTTGAACCAGTGTCTTATAATTATTATTATTATTATTATTATTCTGTTGCATTAGTCCATGCATGTCGCAATGCCAACAATATGGCAAAGAGCTCTCTGACTAAACACCCACAGATACAATAATTTAAAAAAAATAAAGGAGGGGACTAGTCATATATACCAACAATATTGTATGGAGCATTCATTAAAGGAGGGGCTTATTAAAAAAAAAATTATGGCAACATGATTCAAAATTTGATAATATTGCAGGGATTGATGGATTAATCATTCTTAGCATAAAATAAAGGAAAAAATCATTCATATGAATGAAATTAGATAGATTCTTAAGATACAAACACAGTTTCATGTGTATCCGGTGGAACGTACGTACGTACGTGTGTACTTAAGGTAATTTTGATTTCTCTAGACTACTTGAATTAATACAATAATACTTGTACTTCTTAATATAAGAGTATATAAATTTTTTTTGGGAGATTAATGAACCTAATTAATTGATATATTCAACATTTTTCTTTAAATTAATTTGTTTGACTTATAGAATAATATATAATTTAAGAATACATATAAATATTTTAAAATATATATGATAATTGGTTAATTTTTTTAATTTTTTTCAATCTCTTCAAAAAAAAGTAAATTGGCTTTCATATCAAGGATACACAGTAATATAAAATTAATACATATGGAATGAGTCTCTTTTTTCTTGGCAATCTTGGGAAGTCATTTTGTCTTATCTCCAAAGGGACTTCCCACTATTTATAGTGAAGGAATATGGAAGGTTTCAATAATTTTTATTGGTATATTGACATTGATAATAGTAAGTAGGATCTTGCATGCCCCTTTCATTTTCTTAAAGAAAAAACTTTGTTCACTTTACTTTTTAGAAATTGAATTTATATATACATATAAAATTATAGGCTTGAAGAAAGAATTATGGCTAAATTACCTTGTATGTTACCAGCACGAAAACTTTTCTGGGAATAAGTTCAACTCTGTTCGTAATATCTATAAAAGCCTGCCTCTCTAGGTTAAAAAAAAAAAACACAAAAGAATGATCTAAACTTTCGTTGAAG
Source organism: Vachellia collinsii (assembly GCA_006871305.1). Classification (NCBI taxonomy): domain Eukaryota; kingdom Viridiplantae; phylum Streptophyta; class Magnoliopsida; order Fabales; family Fabaceae; genus Vachellia; species Vachellia collinsii. Next base: position 41,411 of record QFDD01000333.1, on the reverse strand, counting down.
CAAATTATATAGAGTCAGCTATGTATAAATAGTCGTAAAAGCTATAATTTTTTTTTTTGAAACTAAAATTGGAGAAATTTTTAATATGCGATTGACGATGAGTGTGAGCTCAACCGATAAAGAGAGAGACACACAGAAAAGACATTTGGATTTTAAAACTGTAGAGGCATAGCTAGGTGGTTGGAGAATGATGATTGAAGAAAATGAAAACAAACAAGTAGATCTAATCGTTCATAATGTAGTGAATCATTATTTAAATTGACGGCAGAAGAGTAATGCACATTTAGTACTGGGTAATACGTACGTAAAACATGATTGCTTTGATACAAGAAATGATTGTTTGAAAAAAAATGTAGACACTCAATACTATTAACAAAGAACATGCCTTATGACTTGACCCCTCAATACTTGCGAGTCTTGTTAGGAAAAAAATAATTTCTCATTTTTTTAAAATTTCAGATCTATTTTCTTTTAGATGTATATAAAAAAAAACAAAGAATGGGCCTTTCCTTGTAAGTAAAGATGGGGAGAATAATTTTGAAAAGCAGGCCAGCCTCTCATATTTGGGCCTATTCTTGAGATTGACTTGAAAAGGTATTTTTTAAGAAAAATGGGCCCCCATTACTTGGGTCCATCATTGAGCTAACTAAAAGATACAGACTTCTTATTAGATTTTTTGCCAAATATAGACTACTTGTTTATGGACCAAAACTATCAATCTTAAAAGGGTTCACACACATGTTGGGATTTTGTAGCCCGTATGAAGCAGAAGAATGTGGTGTTTTTAAAGGCTTCTCCTTAGCCTGGGGTTTTGGCTTCAAAAGAGTCATTTTAGAGTCTGATTCTAAGACTTTAATGGATTTGATACATAGTGGAATTACTCCTATCTCTTGCAGCACGGTCTTTATGCAAATTAGGAGAATGCTGGGGCTCAATTGAGAAGTATCTTCAAGTCATATTATGTTAACTTTGTTGCAGGCTCATTGGCCAAAAGAGAGACTTTTACCACCTTTTAATGGGACTCTCCTCCTCTTGACTTGAGGAACATGATGCAAAATGATTGCTTGTAATTTAATCCCTTAACAGTTCAGATATTTTATTTTATTTTAGGCTTTTGCCCTCTCTTGTATAAAAAAAAAACTATCAATCTAAAAACGAAACTATCAATACATTGAATATAATAAAAGGGACGAATTCCTTGCAATGTAATGTATTAGGGTTTAAATCCCTACTGAATCATAGCTTGTATCGAGTGTAAGCTCATTTTAATATACTTTTATTTCACACAAACTCGATATGCAATAGCTATATAATGAAACCAATTATGCAGCTATTTAACTAATGTATCTAAATTAAAAATTATTTAAGTTAATTATTTTATAAAAAACACTAATTCTCTTAATAATGTATATTGAATTATTATCATTATAAGGGTAGTTTGGAAAAGCGTATGGTTCTAAATCTAAGAATTAGTAAATGAGTTTGTTTCGATTCTAAATGTAAGGTCTCAATTTACTTTATCGTTCAAACTAAGTTAAATTTTTTTGGTTAATTTCTATAAATTATTGCCAACTTCTACATTTATCATCAAATGGAGTAATAAACATGAGATGCAGAAGAGATTGAAGTGTTATGTTCAAAAGCAAATCAAACTCCCAAGTTATGGTCAATGAAAGTAACACAAAAGCACTAACTAGTACATTATACTACCATCGATTCTTAATATAAGAGCTGGTTGATTTTTGTTAGGGGAAATTAAGGAAGTTAAATACATTATTTAAATATATTTATATTTATCGTTTTTCTTTAAACTAATTTGTTTGACTAATAAATTGGTATATAGACTAATAAGATACATAAATAAATACTTTTAAGTAATATATTAAACTTCCCTAATTTCTCTAATAAAAATCAACAGACCCTTATTGTCGAATATAGTATTAATGCGTCACATCGCGTGATAAACTAGAAATGGGACAAACGACAGATATACCACCTGATGGAAAAAATACATGCATATATTATGAGGCTCTGCTCTTGGAGACATCGGTTCAAGAAACTCCATTTTCAGTTGTAAAAGGTTTGAATTATATGGAGTCTAATGTATACACTCAACCTTTGAGTTTCTATTAAATTTTAATTTAATCTTTTAAATTTAAGAGATATATTTTTAGTTTTTTATTTTTGACGTTATCGAATTTAATTAATAAAAAATTTTGACTCGATAAATTTAAATAACGTAAGAATACGTTTAAATGTTATTGCAGAAGGATTTGTGCAATGCTTTTTCATTATCAAAGCCTCGTTCCTTCTCTCTTATTATATATACTTACTACTTTATATAGACCTAATCGAACCGTTGTTTTTTCAAACAAGATTACTGGGAGCTTGTATTTAAGATTAGAGAGAAAAATTAATTGATATAATCATATTGACTGTACATTTAATAAGTTAAAGTAACTGGAAATAAGTGAGAAATAAAATGACAATTACCTTAATTAGAAACACACATCTCCTGCTAGCTCGTCTTCCATCGGAGGTCTTGATGAGCTTTAATATTCCCATTGCTTTAATGCTTCGACGATGATACAAACAAATTCGATTCAGTGGATGAATCTGCTTTATATACAACTATATAGTTGACCTTCAACAATATAATATTGAACATGAAGTAATATATGGAATAAAAAAATAAACATTATTCTTCATGATACTGCCTGTGAATGATATTAAGTAAGTTTAATCCATCTGTATATGACTATTTGTATACCAACCACAAAAAAAAAAAAAAAGAAGCTAAAGTATACATTTGATCATTTAAGTTTACGTCATATTTCAATTTGATTCCCTAAATTTAAAAAGTGCACTTTTATTGTTTTATTATTAACGCCGTTAGTTTTATTTTAGTGCTTTATTATGTAATTAAATACTTATAAAATATTGCTAAATTTTAAAATATAAAAAAATTATATTAAATAAAACAATATTTACAAACATCATTTAATTGCATAACCATGATTTAATTAGTATTTTTCATTAAATAAAATTCACTGTGTTAATAGTAAAGAACTAAAAAGTACACTTTTTAAATTTAAGGGATCAAATTAAAATTTGATGTAAACTTCATTGACTAAATGTATAATTTAGCCAAAAAAAAATATTTATGTTTCTTCAACCAAGAAAATGTCAACAATTATTGTGCAGTTATGAATTGAAATGTACAAATACAATATTACTTATTGATCGATTCTTTCGTTTTTAAATCTGTAATCATTAAAGTCCATTCACATTATCACACACACATATTGTGAGACCTTGACTGATTCTCAATGGTTGACTTATTGTGATTTGGGGGATCACTTACAAACGTAATTTAAGGATTAATGCTAATGCTAATTCTAATTCTAATTCACAATTCTTTTAGGTTCATGGATTATATATCATTTTTTGTCCTTACATTAAAGGGGGAATTACTATAAAGTCCCGTGTAAGAGAATTTATATCAAAAAGGTCTCAAGAAGTTGTCAATGCGAGTAAATTGAGTTGTCAATGGTAATTGCTTGAGTTGTCAATGAGACATTTATGATATTATTATTAATTCTCTTGCACATAATTTTATAGTAATTCTCCCTACATTTTTAAATGTGTAAAATCTCAGATCTGGTAAGAGGAATGTGGGGGATTCAATTAGTTAGAGACAATTTAGTAGTTTTTTTAAAATTTATATTTTAATATTTTATGCTCCTAAATAATAATAATTTTGAAGATATTTTTTAATAAATATAATTTTTCTTGGTCCTTCCTTCACATTTTTCTTTAACTTTACGTAATCCGACTCCTAGAAAATTCCAATATGAGAGTTGTTGAGTTAACAAGAATATGATTATTTTATATACTTTGGAAGTTTCACAGCAATTTCTTAATTACCACGTGGCATAACAAGAATCAATCTTAAGTTTTAATGGTTTGGGATACTATCCTGTCCTGCTAAATTCAATCTTCATTAATATTTTAACTCAACTAAGGGCAAAGCTCGGAATTCACAAACTTTGAATTTTGCTTAGTGCTTTTAGGGGGTAAATAAAAGACACCCAATAATTAATTTATATTTATGTTATGTGATAAATATGTCGTAGCTTGAAAATTAAAAGGATCCTGAAAGCTCTTTTATTTTTGGGATATCAAAACATGCACATGCACATATAATAAATTTGGTTTTTCAGATTAAGCTTTAATAATATCAATTAATTTATAATTTTAAAACTATCAAATCTGAATCATCAAATCATTAGAGTGGAGCATCCACTTATTAACCAAAAAAATTGAGTGCATATATAGAAGTACACTACCTTCAATCCTTGAAACTCTTTAAAGTTCTATATTTATCCTTAAATAAATATTTTAAATAATTTATTTACTTCTCTTAATCGTTCAAAAAAAATTCATTATCTTTTATATTAATTATCGCATCTTTCCAAACATTTTCCTTGTATCTTCGCCTTTCTGTCATCCAGACATATTTGAAAGCCATCTCAAAGAATAATTCCAGTATTATTCCCTCAATCATTGACCAAACCCTATGGAAAAATCTATTCTAAATGCTACATCAAAATTAAAAATTTTAATTTGATAAGCAATGCGGTATCCCAGAAAAAGACTTAATTACTTCTTAAAATAAAACTGATTAAGTCAGATTTCTTACACCGCCACCATTAATGCAAAGCCATTGTAAAGGTTATGATGAACTTATTGTTGCCTTTGAAGAAGAGAAAGCGATCACATATAGCAAGCCAAAAAAAAAATGATGAAGGAAGAATGGAGCAAGAAGAGTCCGATAATGGAAGTAGTAATCTTATCAGTTACAGGAGCAACGGTTTTGTTACTGACTCAATTGCCTTACATGAAGGTTGAAGGAAAACCAGTCCCAACCATTCTGTTCAACAACACTCATCCCTCCTTGTTCCATGCTTTTGTATTGTCTCTCAACTTTGGTTTCTTCGGTTCTTTCAATTCCCTCACACTTCGCAACGCCTATCCCAGGCTTGCCAACGCTTCAATGGTTCTTTCTCTTTTCTCTGCAGCCACCTCGGCCTCCATTCTCATCTACCTTACCCTTCCTATATTCTTCTCTTTTGCCACACTTCTCTCATAGCTACACACCCATATGATCTCTCTGTGCTTGTGTCTGAAGGAGATACACATACACCTTGAATGCGACACAGCAATTGGTATTCCCATCTGAAACTGAACCGCACAACGGACTTTGTTTATCAAATAACTGAAGTCCGTTGTGCAGTTCTGTTTCATGCGGGAAGATCAATCGTTCTGTCACATTCAAGACATGTCTATCTCATGCAGTATCTATACATGTGTATATGTTTGCACAAATATGTTATTTCTTGTAACATGAAGAGGTTTGGTGATGTACAGGTTTGTTGGTGATTGTTGTCAAGTTTGTGCATGTTTAGGATTTCAGCAGGAAATTGTCATCACTATGATACAACAGATGTACATAGAGGAAGAGGAAGAACGAGTGGATAAGACAATATGGAATTATCTGAAAAGTGATATAGGAAGAACAAAGAGGGTGTTTAATAACATTATTCAACAAGACCTTCTAGTGAACATCTTATCCAAAGATTTAGTTGTGCATAGAGTATAATGGTATCACACAATTCATGTAACAAACTCCACATATTAGAATAAGACTTCTTGACTTGTAATAAGAACAGGTTTGGTGATGATGTACATGTTTACTGATGATTTTTGTGAAGTTTGTGTATATTTAGGATTTCAATAACACAGCAGATGTACACATCCTTAATGACCTGATGTTATTGGTTTTATTGTCAACTCGCTTTATGTAGGGTATATGCTTAGCTATATATATATATATATATATCTTTCTACAGAAAAATATATATTCCCAGAGACTATATAGCAGAGGGAAACTGATACGAGCACAGGTGTGGTCCTATATACTTGATATCCAACAAGGCATTTAAGTTGGCATTTAAAGTGGCTATCAAGTTTTACATGGCATCTAAGGTGGTCTCATAAGCCTGTACAAAATAGCTAAGCCATAATATTCACGTCATCCCAGAAATGTCCAAGCAAGCCCCGGATCCTCTTCATGGAACAAAGGGTAGAAGCTCAGTAAAAGAAGCAGGAGATTCAAGAAGCTAAAAAGAACATTTGGACTTCAATCTTCATTAAATGCCTATAATGTTAGTATACATGTTGAGAGTGTAAGGCTTAACCATACACATCCAAGTCCTTACGTATGCTTTTACCACTCATGAAAGCTTAAGCATGTGGCAAAATACGAAATCCATGAAGTTGGTATAACATAAGAGTGGATGAAGCTTCATGGCATGTAGGGTTAAGCAACAAGCCCCTAATAGAAGCGCAAAATAAAGTTTGTAGTACACAATACAAGACTCCACATGGAGTCCTGATGTTCCAAATATTTATAAGTTAGTCATGAAGTGTCTCAAGGCTGAAATGACTGCAAGAGGGTTCTCCAAATGGACAGCATGCCCACAGTTGGGAATCTCAACCACTTCATGAACTTTGTTGCATTGTCCCCTCCCTGAGAACATTGTGTTGATCATTGCCTCTGCAATTTTCTTAAATTTAGTGTCCTTCTCTCCGTACATGAGCACAAGAGGCATTCTGCAATTCTTCAGATCCTCCCACAATGAACTGTCATGCAGGGATAGAGGAAAAGAATGAGAGGAAGGGAGAAAAATGAACACTTTTTGCAAAGGTATGTTGACTTTTACAGAACAGAACCTACATAACTAAGGGAAATTACATAATCAAATGGATCATGAATATTTAATTCAAAACTTTTATCTCTAAGCACGTAGTTCATTTAGAACCCCTCTTAAGAAATGGGGACGTCAATCACATGTTTCAAGGCTCAATAAACCAATCATAATTTGAAACAGCTTATATACAATTTTACCCTAATCAGTAATTAGTCCTTCCTAAGTCAGGTACTTCTAGGACTTGGCTCCTTGTCAATGATATTGACGGAGTTCCATTCAATACAAAAAACTACGATGAACAGGTAAGAAAATATTTTGACCCAAAGAAATAAGAATAGAACAGTTGGGGGAGGAAAAAATGCGAATGGCGATTCGCTAATTCACTATGGGAAGTTTTACATGAGCATTGAACAGCCCAATATATTCTTCTAGTACTGTAGGTGGAACCTATATAGTTTATATCAGATAGGCATTCAAAATAAAGCTTTTATTTTTTTAACTTGTGTATAAGCCAGACCAAGATTAAAATAAAAAAGTGTCTAACCAGAAGCCCTTTTTTAGTTTCTTTTTAGCTTTTACTACTCTTAATTGAATGTTTAATGCACTCGATATTATTCTGAAAATTTAGATTAGCCACTTTCCACAGAGATCTAAGGTCAATTCAATTGTATCCTTGATCAATTTAGATCGCACGCCAGATGTTTGTTTCCAGAAAAGTGCTCTATTAGGGACAACCGGATTTATCAATCTGCTATGTATTGTTTTAGCCCAAAAACTAAGGATCTGAATGAATATCCTATGTTTCCACTTGACGAAATCAAATAGCGGAGTATGCAACTCCCCTTAAAAAAAAAAAAAACTAAGATATGCTGCATTGGGGTCTCATAACACAGCTGCCTTAGCCTTTGAAGTATCAAACACAAGTGAATTGTATCATGGATAACAAAATGAATAGTCAGTCAAGATTGAATATACTTACGGTTGCCTCCCTATGCTTAAGCCAGATAGAATCTTTGCAAGACCCTGCACATCATGTTGCTGCAATCGGCTTGCAATTATTCGATTGAAATGAGGGTGGCTTCTAAAGCTGTTCAAACAATGACACTATTCAAAATATCGAAAAAAAGGACAGTCATAGAAGTATAATAAGATCAGCGAAATGCCTGAGCACTTCCAAATGTTCGAAATAAACAAGTCACCTTCTCCACATCTCTCCTGCATACCAGGACTCAAGAAAAAGTTGTAGCCCATGTGCAACCATGGAGCATGCTCTAGAATCATCTTTAGCAGCACGAATTTTCCTTGCCAGTTTATCATTTAACCCAGGGCTTCCAGATATTAGGACAGCTCCTTTAACCTTCATATAAGTTTAAATTATCAATAATGCAACCAACTCTAAAGAAATTGAACACCAGATATAACCCTATAGGCATACCTTGTAACCAAATTTCAATGCCATGTATAATGCAATCCTTGCTCCCAGTGAATACCCAACAAGAGTAACGTTTTCCGGAGTGATATGATTTATTAGATTATGTAATAAACCAGCAATCATCTCCAGAGATAAACATGGCTCCTGTTCACCAATTTTTACAGTGTTTATTATTGATTTTCCATGACCAGGGAGGTCAACCGAGATGCACCTTGCTGATCCTGATATAGCCTTCATGATAGCAATCCAGTCATCGCCAGTCCCAAGAAAGCCATGAAGAAATACCAGTACATTATCCTACATTGGATCAGTCAGATTGAATCAGCATCAACACGAGAATCTAAGTTTGCTTACATGTAAACTCTGTCCCACTCACTAGGTTTTAATTTGTTTCAAGACAATCGAATCATCTCACAAATTACATCTTAGAAATTGAAAAGAAACAATTAGTTGAAAGGAAAAAGATTTACATCATAAAGGATTGTGATGATCTACCAAGATAGAACATATTACCCATATTCAATGAAATTTCGGCATTATTAACTTTTGCATAGGCTTGTGCTTGTACTTGCCATTTTACTAAAATGGCTTAAGCTATTTGGATAGGATTACCACAAGCTTGCATATATCACTTTTAGATGCAGGTTCCATTCTCCAATCTGCGCCCCCCCCCCCCAAAAAAAAAAAAAAAGATGTAACTGGACTTGATTCACCCTTTCTGAGTTCACTTATCAGTTGAACGCAATTTTATTTGCATGAAACTTATATGCTTTAAGTCTTGGGGGAATCAAGTCCTTCATTTTTTTCCCTTCATTGTACTCTTGAACTTCAAAGGCCTCATATAATCATATCCAACAATCTTTTATGGAAGTAAAGCCTTTCTCTTTCTAGCTTTCTAATAATATCATGTAATTTGTCCAGAAAGTCTGTTCAAATATTCAATCATGTTGAAAAAAATACAAATAGGAATTGATGGCCACAAAAGTTAAGTATTCAAACAGAAAATTAAGGAGAAAAATCGGGAAAACAGATGATAACTGGCAAAATCTGAAATTATAATCCTAACACAATCCTCCTGAAAATGGAAATAAATCATAACCGCATACTAATTAGGCTATTGGGTCTAACACTAGGCCATAGACTCACCAAACAACATAAATGTGTCTTTCATCCAGCCTCTAAGAAAGCATATTCGAAAGGCATAGATAAGAAAAATATACACATGCTATTAGTCCATTCATTCAATGAACCTAGCATGTTTTATTTAGTATGGATGGTTTGGCTTGTTCCTATGAACTTGAGCTCTTACAGAACAAGGAAACTTATGAAAGGAATAGAATGTGAATAGAAAGTAACACCCATCCCATTTGCATTGCCTTGTTCCATTGATTATAGTTGGAATATATGCCACAACTTACTTTATGCTCAATATTTCAAGGAAATTGAACCAAAGCTATTAGAAATAGGCATGAAAACTGCCATACTTACTTCATTCTTTTGTCCAATCTCTTGAACTTCAAAGAGACAAGAGGCATCGTCAAGCTCTACAGTCATTTGGTACCTACCAACTTGCTCCTCAGTTGTAACATTATTGATCACATTCTGGTTGACTTGAAAATTCTTCAAAAGTTGCCTAGCATCAGCCACTGATGCTTCAATAAAATTACTGCATGGATTACGGCCTATTAAAACAGGATTAATAGTTATGTCTTCCTTGAGCCATCGATAGGTTCCCAGACCATGAGCTATGGATGGGACCACCTTATTATTTGACATAGGAAATCTACTTGCATTTTGCATATCAAGGTAACAAGAAAACTGCACATATGCAGATAAACTTAGACTGCTCTCAAATGCAGCACTGACAACAGCCATCTTTCCCAGCTGCTGGGTCCAATGGGCAATTAATGCTGCATTCTCAAATCCACCAACAATGCTTGGCTTGATAACCTGAAAGATTAGCAAGCCTATGATAAATAAGAGAGTTGCCACTTTATATTAATGATATCATCAGTGTATTATTACTAATTGTCTGTGCACCTGTCATCCTATGCCATTTTAGGGGAATTGTTAAGGCTTTTTTTTAAAAAAAAAAATTTGGGAGAAACTTGAAGAAATTGAAGGTTTTCTCCCTGTATTTAAACATAGCCATAAATGTATCTTTGATCCCTTAACTGAGGCCAGTTTCATTATAGTACTTTAATTTTAGGATAAAAGGTCAAATTCACCCAGGAAGTTTCCACTCAGGGGAGTTGGGTATCTGGAAGTTTTTTTTGGCTCAATTTTGCCCCGGAAGTTGCAAAACATATTAGTTTTGCCCTAACCGTTAGTCAACGTTAACTAACACGTGAAACTCTAATAAGCCTCCTATCACCACGTGGCACTAAATATTGAGTAACATGTGTCAGTTAACGGTCAAAGTTAATGTTGACTAACGGTCAAGGCGAAATTGATACGTTTTGCAAACTTCCGGGGCAAAATTGAGTCAAAAAAAACTTCCGGATTCCCAACGCCCCTAAGTGGAAACTTCCGGGATGAATTTAACCCTTTATCCTTAATTTTATTAAGAATCATGTCCATCTTTCATGATACGATCATAATTTTCCTAATTCTTAACACCGTCAAATAAGTTAAAGGAAAACCATTATTCACATACTTAAAAGCTATATAATTATTAGTATTATTATATTCTGATTAGTGTAATAATTATAATTAAATTTATTTAAGATGGAAAAAATATTGTAATAGTAATAAAAACCCAATATTTAATTCTTATACTTTAGGTATGTGGGTTAAATTTTCCAAAATTTTTTTAATAGATAAGACTAATTTATTTTAAATTTTTAATTCTAAAAATCTTATTAAAATATTTTTAAAATAATTTATATACTGGTTATGTTTTATGTCATAAATCAAATGTTTTTATTTTTTAATTTGAAGGCATTAATTATTTATTTTAAACATTAAACATATTTTAATTATAAATTAATGAAGAATAATTTTAATAAGATGACCTAATGTGCAATCTTTTCTTAAACATATAACTATTTCATGCAAGATAGAAATGCATAACTATATAAAATATGTCGAGGGAAAATGCACAATTACTCACAACAGCCACTATTCTGGGGTGAGAAAACTTAGCCAGCTTTTCCAGATGATTTTCATGAATTTGATCGATTGTTTCATCCAGGGCAACAGGTAAGCCACTTTCTTCACAGAATTTGAGAATGTCATCTTCATCTTGAACAGGCTCCTGCAAAAGGGATTTAGTCACCAAGAAGTTAAGAAATACAGTATGAAACCATACCAAACATGCATAACAAATAATTTAGGTGGAAGTTGAGTAACAAATAAAGAAGGCTGAATGGTAAATCTTAATTATTACTAAAAGAGTCCTGCTACCTCAATATATTGCAGTCCACAATCCTTCACCAAAGAGCTGAATTCCATGGCTTCTTTGTAGGTCCATCTTCGATTAGCATCTGCACGGATGTCAATCTGGTGACCAACTTTCTTTCTCACTTCTTGAATAACTAAAGCAGAGTGAATTGGATCACCCCATCGAGCCACCTGTAATAACATTACATCTTACTGGCCTTCCATTTTCTAAATCCTTACCAGCCCATTTAGCATGCAGCATAGGAAGCAGACAAAAATTGCAAGACTAACTTACCTTTAGTTTAATTGCAGAGAATCCTTCCTTAACAAGCTCAGCAGCTACACTAGCTACTTCGGCTGGAGATCCATTTGAATCAAGTAGAGCACAAACCTGAACTTCCATTGAATTTTGGCATTTGTCCTTTTCGTTCGTCCTGGAATGCAGTAACTCTAATAAACTGGACCCTCTTGCATCAGCTATAGCATTCAAAATGACCATTTCCAAACCACATCTGACACTTGGAAAGATAGAAGAAGGCTGCATCCAAGTACTATAACTTCATTACATAAAAAAACAAAACTAAGCCAGAGATTTTAAACAAGAAAATTGCTACATCGAATAAAAGTAACTTCATTATGCTAGGAAGTAAGTAAAGCTTAAATCTTTAAAAATATATTATATGATAAATATTTTTTCAATTCATGTCACAAATTGATATTTTATTGTCCAGTAACCAGTTCATTAATGGTTTAACTTTTGCGGTGTAGGTCCAGAAGTGGCTTATAAATCCAACACACCTCCCACAAACGCCTATAGGACAAGGGGCATGAACTATGGACAAAATACAGGCACACCAATATTGTCATTGCTGATATTTAATCTTGAAGAGCATTATAATAATAGAAGGGTTTCAATAATCCAAGAAGCTTCCGATCAGACTACAGTGGATCTAGGTCAAGTTTGACCTGCCCAATACAATCTGCTTCAAAATTTTCCCGGCCCGACCTTTTGCCACACCTTTTATACTATTGCTGAGCATAACTATCCCGCTCAGCAAATTCCCCATGGTTCCCTTTGATTTGAGGAGAGAATGGAGGCAGTGAGAACTGAGAAGCAGACTCCAAACCCCTTGATTAAAGAAGCTTTATACGCTGTTAAGGGCCTAGGTCACCTAATGGTTTATGGTTAAGAATTGGTCCAGGAATAGCTTCTATACTTTAAATTTATATACACAATGCAGATTAGACAACTTACCAAGATACCCAACTCATTCCATATCCAACATGAAAATGAGCCCTTCAGTAAAGATAAGAAGCAACTAATTTTAACCCCTTTCATGGCATGCATAAGAAACCTAAGTTGATCTTCTGCATCTTCCAGATTTTCCCTGTGGATCTCAAGAGGAGCAACCTGCTTGATGCAATAGCACATAAATAATAAATTTCTCACGATTTTCAAAACAAGAATGTGCATCAAAATCAAGAGAATAAAATATTGAATTAATTGAAAGAGGTGCATAGGATGATAAAATATCAAGTCAATTCCAACCTCACCAAAACCCACACTTCCATCTTCAAGAAATAGAGATAAAATAAAGCCTTCTCTACGGAATTCTTTATGATCGTGACCAAGTGATGTTGATGTTGGAGGAGCACGTAGTGCAATTCTGCCACAAATAATTATGAGAAAAAAGTGAGAAACATGAACAGATTTCAGAAAGAACCCCTTGTGGGTCGGTTTTTTTTTTTTTTTTTTTTTTGGGGTGGGGGGGGGGGCGGCCATAATTGAGAGTCTCTAACTCATTGTACTTTGTGCAGCTAGATCACTCACCTATATTTTGAATACTCTATTTTATTCACCTTGAAGTAAAAGAACTCATCTTTTATAGAGCTTTGGCTAAACGAAGCTGAGAGTAATCTTATTGTGCTCTCGGCTGTCTGAAGGGCAAACTTTTTTAGAATACTGAGCCAGTATGCAAAAATACATTAGCGAAGAGGTAAGAATCCTAATAACTCATACTGCATCTGAATTAAGAATTGAAGGACTTAAACCTGTGAAAATTGGCATTGCCATCAATGGAACTCTGAATTTCAATCAAACAGTCCACTTCTTCATTTTGTGCTGCAATTAAAGCATCCTCAAGTTCCATCTTTGTCTGGGCATACAAGTGTTTTATGCTACAAACACGTTGATTTTATTTCAGAGGAAGATAGGACAAAAGGTGCAGAAACAAAACATTTATTCAAGAAATATTTAGATTCTTACCCACGAGCTAAGCATAACTTTCCAATTGAAATGTTATGAGAGGTGTAAAAATACTGATGCAATATACTGGGTTCAGTTTTATTCGCCAGAGGAAGAAAACTGAAAATGCCACCTCCATGATTGTTTAACACAAGGATTGTCATCGGTTTCCTCAATTTACTGAACATGAAAACATTCAGAATATCAACAACACACGTACATGTGAAAGGTCATTATAAAGTATAGCTTAACAAAAAGTACATCAATAGATTACAGTCAACCTTGTAATGAAGTAATCAAACATACAAGTTTTCTCCTGAAATGACAATTAATACGTTATCTATACACCATCAAGGATTGGATAGCACCTTCATCAAATAATAATGACGCTTTCAGATTTTTATCAACAGTGTTAGGTATGGACATACACTATTAAAATGAAATTTGTACGTAAGCTCATACCTCTGACTCAAAATTGCCAGACCATTTGTGTCGTGGAGAAAAGAAACATCTCCAATCACGCAAAACACCTACCAAAATTATGATATAGCATAACAATGCAAAGAGAAAGAAGTAGTGATTATTATTTAATAAAAATATTCTTGTGAATGAGAAAAGAAACAAATCTTTGCAAGATACAAAAAGTCAACAGTGAAATTTGTAGGAATTTGGTCCCTTCAGAATCATAATAGCGGATATATAGTGCACACACAAACAGACATGGATTTTCTGAACACTTTGTATCCATAAACCTTGACTACTAACTGGCATTTTGACTTCAAGTCATGGGCAAAACCTCTTCACAAGTTTTCAACACCCCATGAAATGAACCACAGGACAACATCAAACACTATTTTCGTAAACATGAGATGTTATACCCCATGAAAAGACAGTTTAACCGCTGAAAGAAAAGTCCTCCATACACAGTTAAATATATTTTTTTAAGAAAATAGGTTACCTTTTTGTTGCATCCTACAGCAAAGCCAATAGCTGTGCTGAGTAGTCCATCAATACCACTAGCCCCTCTATTGCCAGCCACCCTTATCCAGCTAAATGGTAAGTCAGAATCTAACATGAGAGACGTAACACTTTTACTGCATATTGACATACCATGCCCATACATATCTGCATCACGTATTGGCATACTGTTCCCAAGAAATAGAGAAGATTCAGAGGAAAGAGCTTCAGATATTACATGAGCAACATGAGGTTCTGTCAGGGAATACTCAATACATATTTGAAACTGTATTTCCCATTCAACCTAACAATTGAGAAGTTGTTAGAGAAATCAGACAGCAGAGACAAAGAAATGGAGACTTAATGATAATTCAGACAAATAGTTAGACTGAAAAGGACGTCAAATTTAAGACAACCAAACAACTAAGTCTGGAATTACAGATTGGAAAATTCAGTAAGGAAATATACAGCAATGTTTTTTAGCTTTGCAGCCACTTCCAACTCTAACATTATGTAATCATGAAATTTTAATTTGACAAGCTTAATATGCAATTAAAACTCAAAATACATGGACTGTTTAATTTGGATTTTCAAAACATGTCATCATCATCATCATCATCATCATCATCATAACAACCCTAAGTAACCGATCATTTTTTGGAATTTGTACCATCTTGCTCAACAATTGTAAGTAAGTGGCCCACTTGCTCCTTGAATGAGGAACTCTAGCCTTTAGCAAGAAATCCACAAAGCCAACAATGGAACTTTGTATACGATGAGTCACAATATGTGAAGGATCCTGACGATTTGGATACTTGTCAACCAAAATATATGAAAAAGGGACACATGCATCAAGCATCTGACCAATTCGTTTGCTAGTTATTCTACTTCCAATCTGTTTCAAATACAAAAAAGGAGGGTCATGGAAGGCAAGTAGACAAGAAAAATCATCATGAGTATTAATATGTGCGTGTGCAAGCAGATAAGCACTCATTGAAAGAAATAAAGAATATATGGAAACAGAGCCCAAAAAAAAAAAAAGCTTCATTAATACAATATACCTGAATAACCACATCAATCTCTAACCATTCTCTGACGGACTCAGATAGCAGAGCATGATCAAGATGATCAACAAATAAAAAGTTTCCTTCAATATCAGGAAAAGAAGTTAAATGCTTCCTCAACCTCAGTCCAGAAAGGATATCTGTTACAACAGGCCACCTGAGGTGTTTAACCAAATGAAGAGCAGCCCATATCTCATCCTCCATATGGATTGCACCAATGACAAGAAGGCCATTTTTGGCCCTTAGAATCAAAGTTAAAACATCAATCAATTGGCCAGTTGCATTATTAAAGCTACAAGACTGCTGCATATGAATGTACTTTGTATATGGCTCAGCACTAGCAATCCAAAAGTCTAAGCCTTTTAAACAGCTTGATTTCCATTCGCTGGGACTGTTTTCCAATGGTTCTCTGAAAGGGCAGTTAATATGGACTGGACCACATGGTATCGAAGTAGCCCAGTGAACAGCAGAATCCAGAGCGGTAAGTACCATCTTTGCTGGAATATGATCTGTAGGCGTAGGAAGATTGAAGAAATACCTCACAAAAGAGCCAAAATGGTTAACCTGAAAAGAAATTTAACAGTGTGTAGCTTCAATAACCAAGGAAAACATGGATATTGCTATTCCCCTCATTTTGAGCAACAAATCTATGCGATAGTGCAACTAATTTTTTTTTTAAGAAAATCTTAAATGTTAATCCCACACTTTCTGTTGGCAAATAAACAATAGTAAAACATGTTTAGAAACAAGCCTCAATCCAAAATTGACAAAATATAGCAAGAAATGAAAATGGAATGAAGTAAACATCAGAAGGGTATGTCATTCAATATTATATTACAGTCAATAAACTAAATGCGGTCTTTTTTAGGTGAACAAATGAATAAAATGCTGATGATATATAAACCATAACACTTTCAACAACAAGCCACAGACAAGATATTGTTTAACAGCAATGTATAGTAGGGCTTACAAATATCAGCATTTCGTAAAGGCTCCGGGGTTCAGGTCCAATAAACAGGAAAAGAGAAATCAATAAATGCCACACTAAATAAGAATACCTTAGGTTATACCTGATAAATTGCTTGGTTTGCTCCGCATTCCTGCAGTTCTGGAGGTCGATCAGCTGTAAGTAAAATAAGTGGTACAAAATCTTGACTAGCCTCCACAACCTGCAAGTCAATAATAATCTGATATTATTCTAAGTAAAATCAAAGTTCAAAACCGTTCTTCATATCTGAATTTCCTTTTATTTTGGCCAGAATTTGTATCTGAATCTCAACAAACATGGACAGTAAAATCCTCAAAAAAATCCAAAAAAAAAAAAAATTCTCATGGAACCAAAGGAAGAAATATTAAGGAAACAAAAGCCTAATGAAACAACACGGTCAAAGCAAACACTAGAATACCCAGAAAAGGGATCAGCCTCCCTCCTAAGAATAATTATATAATAAAACTCTTCAAGAAATGCTATGATGGAAGTCCACAGAATGGTAAGACAAGATATGAAATAAGATCATAAAGCTTTTAAACTAATAAAAATTGTTAGATATTGTAATTAATATAATTATTGTAATGATTCCTAGAATCTCTTGTAATTATTAGTTGACCCTTGTTTAGGGATCATCCCTAATACAAGAGACAGCTGATAATTAAAATAAATCCTAGGAATAATTACCGTAGTTACAATATCTGGCATAGATAAGTATCATTAAAAAGTTGATTAAACTTACAGCAGGAAGAAGATTTGAAACTGCAGTCCCTGATGAAGTTATGACTACAGCAGGAATGTGAGATCCTCTTGCATATCCAACAGCATGAAATGCAAGTGAGCGTTCATCAAAACATGAGATACATGTGATTAATGCATGGCTAGATGCAGCAACGGCAAGAGGGGAAGACCTTGATCCAGGTGCTATACAGAAATACTATAACAAAAAACAAGTCAGAATACTGCATCATAACAGGGACAACTGAATCATAGTTATTTATCAAATCATCTTACCGACAAACCAAGTCGTGAGCATTCTTCAATAATAATTGATGCCCAAACAGCATTGATATTGGCACTTTCTTCCAGGGAATAAAACAATTTGTTTGCTTGATCTAGCTGATAGTAGAAAGAGACACAACCTGAACAATCTTCAGCCAAGTTTGATACTTCTAGCATTCTTAAAATAAATCCCCAATGCGTTTGGTAATAAGATAATCTATGAACCTTAGACTTGATACATTAGCCAACCAACAACATACTTAAATTATGACGAGTCAAATTATTTACACAAGTGCAGTAAGGCAAATTTTAGTAAGTACAGCTGTGCAGACAGATAAATCAAAATATCTTTCATGACAGCCAACACAAGATAAACCAAAATATATAATTACATACTATGTTAGTCGCAAAAGCAACAGCTGGTGAGAGCCTGAAACAGAATTGAGTGGAAGATGGAGAATCTTTCTGGAAAAAAAAAACAGAAGAAAATAACAGTTCAACTACGCAGAAAACTGCAGAGTGCAAGCAAACTAAAATTAATGAAAAAAATAGAAGACAAAAAATTTACCAGGAAAAAGGGGATACCAGTTCCATGATGTCAGCCATACTTTCCCTTCCTCCTGGTGCAATAGATTTCATGTATACCTAGCAAATTATGTCAACCAGAAAAAGAGCAACGAACAATAAATAGATACAGGCACTTGGATTGCAATTTTACAAGTTGGAAGAAAATAAAATAACGTCAGACAAAAAGCTCATCTGAAATACTGCAGATAAAAAGAAGATAGAAAATTTGATTTAAATATTGCCTTAGATCAATCCAAGTCGGCTTAAGCAAGAAATACCATTTACTCTAAGATGTCTGCATAGCGTTCATTAATATTAATACTATATGTGCACCATGACCACCCAAGTACCTGCCTTGACCTTTCAGGAATATTAATGTACCTAACACAATTAGCAATAGGAAAAACATTGGATCCTAAAATTTGAAATAATGAAGAAACAGGTCTCTTAAAAGCAAAGGAAACCCTCTAAAACATGCCTAGATTCGATGATCTTAAAAACGGAGAAAAATTCGCCATTTAGGTGAGTTCTGATGTCTTTCCTTCATGTATTTGGAAACCAACTTACCTGAAAGAGCTCTGATTGAGTGTAACAAAGACTTTTAAATGACCAATAAAAATTATCACAGTCATTGTCATTCTAAGAAGCAGAGTCTCAGAAAAAATAAGAATTATCCACTATACAAATGCTAGAAACAGGATCGTTAATATGCAGAGATATTGACGAAAATGAAATGGAAAAAAATAGATGAAGAAGAACAACTCCCAATTAAAGTTCAAAAATAAGAGAATGCACATGCCCTAGGCAAAAGAGGGGGGGAACAGATTAATCCAACTGCCTTTTACAATCATGTTATATATAAATACACGCGTGCGCATATCACAGCCATGCAGCTGTCAAAACTAATGCTAAAGCAAGGATCAGACACGATGAAAAGTACATTTCTGGAAAAAAAATGATGCGCTGTGCATTAACAGGGATAAGCAATGCAGAAGACAAGCAATAATAAATTATTTAAGCATAACTGCCAGATTGTGCACTTCAAATAAAGAAAGAACCAATACCCTTGGAATTGATCCATTTTCCACCAAACTGA
The DNA here is from genome assembly GCA_006871305.1 of Vachellia collinsii. NCBI lineage: Eukaryota > Viridiplantae > Streptophyta > Magnoliopsida > Fabales > Fabaceae > Vachellia > Vachellia collinsii. Next base: position 21,906 of record QFDD01000333.1, on the reverse strand, counting down.
ATTTTCTGAGTGCAGATGTTGTGCAGTCGGATTGCCATGTGTCAATAGTGGGACAAATATGACAAGATAACTTCACAAAAAACAATATATAATCGGTTAGAGTTGTGGGATACAAAGTGAAGAACAATTAAGGATGGTGAAAAGCACTTTCAGGACCATGGAAAAAACTGCACACTGGCCAGGGCATGAAGAAAAGAACAACACAAAATCCAATGCCATGAATCAAAATAGCAAAATTGTTTTATTACATCTGTATTATCCAAAAAGATTAAACAAATAATGAGCTGAACCCCAAAATTATATGCTATTACAATTCCGTCCTGTAGTAAAACTTGTTGGTTAATTCTGAACTTTGAAATTTGAGAATTCCTCTCTACTTACATACAACAAAACATAGCAAACAATGAAATTCTTCATCAAAATGATATCTGCAGGGAACTAAGGACCAAATCAAGATATTTTTTCTCTTCTGGAGATCTTGAAACTGGAACTATATTCCTACCCTTCATCTAATTGATTTAGCAAATAGGATGGGTAGTTTCTGTATGAACAAAATCCTTCATAACCATAGTAGAAGCAAAGTGCGTTTCTTCAACAACTATGTAATCCTACTGAAAAACAGCACACCTTTTACTTTGAGGCTATAGTGATAAATCATAAACTACTCCGCATTTCTTCAAAACTTGGGCAAAAAATACCCCAAATATACTACTGACAAGAATTTAATGCCTAGTTTACACAGATATTTCCAACATTTCAGTGATTAATTATTAAAAAAAAAACCATCCATATTTGAAACAAAATTGAAGAATCGAAGATACATATGCCTTGCACATGATCTAAAAATTGAACCCAAATGGAGAGTAATGGCATTGCCAGATTGTTCAGTTTGGCACAGTTCATTTTTGAAGTTGCCAAAATTGCCCAATCCCTTGTATGGGCCTTTACTGTGCCTAGAATCACATGCATGTGCGACGGATTTCTGGTATATTAAAGGTTTCTCCAATGGTATTTTGTTCAAATAAAAGAAGAAACTTTAGCAAAATATCTCCATTAGTCAAAGATAAATCTGAATCATAGTTTAAAGCTTCGAATTGGTAACATAGTCTAGACTCTTGACATTTATTTAAAATATAACTGTAACAAAAACCTGTAAAGATATGACAAAGGCAAGCTAAGTACCTGTTTAAGAGAAATTTCAAGAGAGTGAACGGCTTCTGTGAATGTAGACAGGGAAGAGTCATCCCATGCAAGTGCTGATGTCAAAATGGAAGCGGTCTCCTGGTCATCCAACTCAATCTGTAATAACGACAGTTAGTGTTTAATAGCTAGTGAATATAGGAAAGTAAAGAATGCAATCAAAAGAGATAATTAATAACATATAATTTGAACTGATGCCAATGGCACTGACAATTTATTCACCTGAGGGACAAAGAAGAAAAAAGAACCATCCTCATGATTCACAGAATCTAAATCTTGATTGAAGCTAGCATCGATAAAGCCATAAGCCACTATCAGGGTTGAATCACTTGATATATATCTACAGGAAAATGAGTACATTCTTCAGTCACTTCATAAGCAGTCAAGACCTAATTTAACTGGACATCGTCCCCATTATTTTCATGTAAATGAAGTTCCTTCACAAATGAAAGCTGAAAATAAGGGACAGACAGTAGCTTCTTCGCATAAAGATTTTCATAATATATTAAAACCCAGGTCGAACAAAACATAAACTTGTCGTCTATACTCAAGCTTATATAGTTTCAAAACTGATAAAAATATTCCATATGTCCCCAAACCTTCTACAAGCCGCAGGTTTGCTCATCAGATCCATGTCGTCTTATTCCAAACATACAGGCTCAAAATCCTCCCATGATTCAATGTAAAATAGAATCTACAATCAAAAGAAGAGAAGAGGTTGGATTTTTTTAACCTTTTGAACAAGCTTTGGGTTCCCGTTTTGAGAGGAGAATTACGAGTAAAAGAAGCGGCAGCACCAATTCCAAAAACTCCACGGCAACCATTCGCATGCAGCGACTTACACGTTGGATTGTCTGAGTTCTTGGAAAGATATATTTGAGGAAAAACTCCAGATGACTCTGGCTGACAGCAGAACCAACTTAATGCCTTAGGACTTGGAGGCACGGCCACCTGAAAATTCACATCCATATAGCGTGATTTAAAACGTTGCGTCACTGCAACTAAAACAGCCAGCATTGGAAAACAGAATCTAAAGATACAGAGGAACTAGTAAGCCATACCTGAAACCTGAGGAATCCACTAGGGCAACAAGGAGGATCTAACGTTAAAGTTTGCACAGCCTCCTTAATTCTTTCGAGTCCCTCCTCCAATGTCAACGCTGGAGACAATGTTCTCGTAATGCAGTTCTCAAAAACCAAATGAATATCCTCATTGTTTACAATGTCATCTACAAGGATCATCGGACCGTCGAAGTTCACCCCTTCCGCAACCTACATATACGGAAAAACTCAGCAACAAAAGGAAAAGCCACAAAGACTGCGAGTACAAGTAAACTAAGAGAAGAAGAATAATAGCACCTTATAATTTCGTTTACGGCAAAGAAGCTTGAAAAGGCAAGAATTTCTGCTAAGAAATACCATAGCCGTTGACGAAGAACTTGGGTACGAAAATGAGATTCTGGTGCGGTTCGCGAATGCGGTTACTGAGGAGAAACCATTACCTAATGTCAATGTGCGATAACTCATTTCGGTAAGGAAGGGAAGGAAAGTGCAGTAAGGAACAATAGAATCTCAATGTACAGAGCAAGGGAGCTCAGGCAGACGAAGGAGTCATAGATAAGGAGGCTCGTGGCGCTCTGTCAACTTTAGTACGATCTACAATTACACACAGTGACGCACGTGTTTGGATAACTAACCACCCACTACCCCCCGTACTTAATATCAATATAGGAGGCTAGGAGGCGGCGGTGTACTTTGGAGCATGTTTGGGAAACCATTTTAAATTATTTGTATATAAATCGAGATAAAACTCCTCTCACATATTTATTTTGAATTGTGTAAAATCACTTCTCAAAAACCGTTGTCAAATGTATTCTTTAGTAGTAGGCCTGCGGTTGACTCTTTTTTTTTTTGCCCATTTTAGACAGAACTAAAATTATGTTCAAATCAAATTAATTAAGCAAATATATCATGGTTCGGTGTAGTAATTCATATGAAATAGGAATGATAATTAGGGTATGTTTGGGAACAGCTTTTGAAAAGTTATTTTATACAATATAAGGTAAGTATGTAAAAGAGTTTTATCTCGACTTGTGTGAAAGTGATTTTCAGAAGTGGTCGCCAAACATGGTCTTTACCATCCAAGATTGATTCCCTTGATGAAGAGCCAACTTATAATTCATGAAGTCATGAATTTAAATTTCATTGTTGATGTCTGCATTTTGTACTTTATTGATGGACAATTTGTTGTAAATACCTATGGAAAAGCTCTTTGAAGCATAAGGTATTCCCTTGATTCTATTTATATGGCAGATAAAAAGTTTTATTTGTTCCTATTTATACATCACATCATTAAACTTTTTATGTGAATGTACAAGTTACCCCTAATTTCTTATATATTGATTTTACTCTCATGTGTTGTAATGGATATTAAATAGAGATAAAGTTTAAAAGTTGTTGAGTTTTAAGATAGAGTTAATGAAATTTAAAGTTTTTCTATATTTGTATGAAACATGCTGTAAATGATTTATAAATAAGATCATATAGAAGAAAACACGGACACCTTTCAAGGCCTAGAATAATCTCAGCTATTTTAAAGAGGAGGGAAGGAGGCAGGTAGAATTCATCTCTTGGTTACTAGGTCTCTTCCAAATATGGGCCCATTGGAGGGAATTCAAATGCGTGGTCAAAAGAATAAGACTAAACCTGATATATCTCCAGTAAATCTCCACATGCAACAACAATTAAGATGTTTTTTGAAAAGTGATTAGTTTGTTTAGATTAGCTTTTGAAAATTGATTGTACGCAATCTGAGGTAAGTATGTAAAAGAAGTTTTGTCTCAATTTGCGTAAAAGTGATTCTAGAAATGATTTTGGGATATTGGTAAACAAACTCAAAATCCCATCACGAGCTCCTTGAACATTTCTGGCAAAGTTCCAGAAGCTGGTTTAATGGAAATGCCAAGGAAGCCACCAGACCCATCGTTTCAACGTACAACATCACAAATGGAAAAGGAGGCCGATTTATGGTATGACCCGAATGAGGTGGAGACAGAGGTTCACTTGGAGGACTTGAATATGCAGCCACTGGACACAGTGTTGTAACTTGTAAGTGGTCCTGTTCTCTCTTTTGAAATTTTTATTTATGAATTTAATTGCCTGGAATTGTAGTGGGGCTACCTCCAAAACTTTTCCAAACAGGCTAAGAGATTTGTTGCAAGGAGAGGGAGTAAAAAATTTTAATTTTGCTTGAGACTCGGGTGGGTGGGAACAGGGCTGAGAGAATAATTGAGAAGTTGGGTTTTGGTAACCGGACCAAAGTTGAAGCTATCGGTTATGCTGGGGGCATATGGATTTTATGGAATCACAAAGAAATTAAGATTCATTATTTATGCTCTACCACTCATTTAATTCATATTTGTGTTCTCAGGAAAGATATAAAGCGAACCTTCCTCCTTTCTTGTATTTATTTTGAGCCCTGTTACATAAAAAGGAGGGCAACCCTATTAATATGAGCAACTCTGTGTCAGAACCCTTGTTGGGGATTTCAATGCTTAAAGAGAGGATGTTCTCATACTGACTCTTTGTCGATCAGAAACTTTTCTGATTTTATCAATGCTGTAGGGCTTCTTGAGATTAATTACGTTGTTTTTTTTTTTTAGGGGAGGGGGGTGGGGGGCCAATTCACTTGGGAAAGAATCTTCTTAAAGAGAGAATTGATTGGGCTTTTGCTAATGATAGGTGGTCACATTTATTCCCTTTGGCAAAGGTTCATCATTTGAGTAAGTTTGGCTCTGATTATAGACCGCTCCTTATCAACCTCCCTTTTGGTGTTAAGTTGTGTGGATGTTAGAAGAGGGCTTCCATGACATTATTAAGAATGACCGGAATTACTCAAATTGGGAAGATAATGTCTCTTGTTTCACTAGGAAAGTGGAGGAGTGGAATAAATCAAAAGTGAGTAATATTCCGGGCAAGAAAAAGCTGTTATTCAAAAGAATTAACGGGGTGGAAAGGAAAAGGGCCCAAAGAGACAATCTTTATCTAGTGCAAATGGAGAAAGAGCTATGCAAGGAGCATAACAAAGTGCTGGCTTAGGGAGAATTCTTATGCTACCAAAAGTCTAGATGTACCTGGTTGAAGTGGGGAGATCAGAATAGCAAATTCTTTCATAATTCTGCAATCATTAGATGGAGAATTAACATGATTGAAGTTGTGAAAAATTCTCATGATAAGTGAATATATGATCATGATTCCCTCAAGATTATGGCTTTGTTTTACTGTGAGCAATTGTTCCAAAGGGAGCATATCTCTACCCATCTTCATATGGATACAGGATTCCCCCATATTTTGCCTGAAGAAAAATTTAGGATTTCGACAAGGGTTTCAAAGGCAGAGATCAAGGTAGTGGTTTTCAATATGGGTAGTTTTAAAGCTCTTGGGCCAGATAATATCCAAGATCAATTTGGTGCTTATCCCTGAGCATTAGAGACCTAAAACAATGAAAGATTTCAGGCCCATTTTGCTTTGCAATATCAGTTATAAGGTTATTACTAAGATAATTAGTAATCACCTCAAGGGGATATTAGATAGAATTGTTGAGCAACACCAGCGCAGCTTCATTGCAGGGCATCAAAGCAACAACAATATCATTATTGTTCAGGAGTTTATTCACTCTATGAAGAGCAAACAAGGGTTTGAAGGGCAATATGCAGTTAACGTGGATCTTAGAGGACTTTTATCTATGACATTTTGGTAGCCCTTGGTTTAGAAGAGCCAATGTCTCAATTAATTATGACATGTACATCATCCTCTTCTTTCTAAGTGTTGTGGAATGGTGAAGCTATTGATAGTTTCAAGCCTTCACAAGAAATTAATGAAGGGGATCCCATCTCTCCATACATTTTCACCCTTTGTATGGAGAGATTAAATCATATAATTCAAGATTTGAGTGTTAGGATCTCAATTTCATAGAAACGGCCAGCTATTTTTCATTTGTTCTTTGATGATTATTTTCTTATTTTTTGTGAGGTCGCTACTTTTCATACAGATGTGATGTTAGATTCTTTGAACAAATTATGAGAAAGCTCATGACAAAAATTAAGTTTGGGCAAAACCAAAATTTGTTTCTCTAAAAATGCCCACTTCTCTGGAAAACTGTGGAGATGAGCCATCAAATGGGTGTTGGCTTAACTGCAAATTTGGGCAAATACAATGGCATCTCATTAATTCACTATAGGGCATAATATTTTCTGTTCACCCCTATATTGGAGAAAACCAACAAGAAGTTATTAGGTTGGAAGAGGAAATCCTTGAATATGGCAAGGAGAGCTACCCTCATAAGATCAATTACATCTGATTTGCCTACCGATCATAAAATTAGTTGTTATCAAGGAGTAGCGATTATAATCATCCATTGTTGGATATCATTGATGAAACCAAGAAGTTTCTTGATTGAAATTGGAAAACTTTTTGTTTTATAGAAAGCGTTAAGGCTATGTTGACTGCTTGGTTAAAAAGACTCATATTATGATGTTAATTTTTGTATCCTTGATTAACCTTCACATTTTGATGGGGTCATGGTTTATGATGAAGGACATTAGATGCTTTAAACCCCTATGCAACCATAGTTTATTATTATGAATATAATATTATTCAAAAAAAAAAAACTCACCACACCACCATTTCCATTTTCACTTATTCCAATTTCATTTCCATTTTCACTTTTATAAAAACTCTTCCTTGATATATCACAAAAAAAAAAACTCTTTCTTGATACCATATGGGGCATTATAGAGAAGTCATAGAAGAGAAGAGAAAAAGATCACACAAATCATCACAATTATGACTTTTGGATACTGCTAAATCCTAAACAACAATGATAAAAAGGCTCGTTTGGTATATTAAAATTGATTTAGATGGAAATAAAAATAACTATAAAGATGGATTCGAAGAATATTTGGTATGTTCATGGAATTCCAACATTATTTTTATTTAACATTTATATTTATAATATTAAAATACAATTATGCCCTTGTCCCAATATTCATGCCCTTTAATAAACATGCAGTACCACCGTCCACCATCACTGGAGATTACAACCACACCATCATCCATTGTCGGAAATCACAAGCTAACAGCCACGTTTTCATCTACTCTGCACATCATCTACCTTTTCAATGGCATATATTACCACAGATTCAACCAAAATTTTTTTGCAATAACTCCCAGTAGAATAGAAAAATTACATCAATGAAGAAGAAAAACGCCTACCCACTGGAGATTCAAGAAAGGTTATTCAAGATTGAGGAGGTCATGCATCGGGGGGAAGCAGCCTGATGTGGGGTTGCAAGATGGAGGTCGCCACCGCAGTGGATTACTAGATTGAACGTCGCCACCGTTATGGGTTGGTAGGTCGGAGGTCGGCGGCGGCAGTGTGTCGGCGATGTTAACTTTCATACCATTAAACTTAACACTATTTTTTCATATTACTTTTTTATAACTGTTATTATACACGCAGAAACCAACTTGACAGCAATATAGTCATATCTAATAAATGCGCAAGCTCCAGCAGATAATAGAAATAAGATGCATACCTGTACAGTGGGTATATTTATACTGTTCATTTCAAGATAAGATTTATGTCTGTTCCGTGTGTATGGCGTCACTATTCTATTCTTTGCTGAAGCTGTGAATTTATCAATTATTATCAGACTGATTGTGCTTTTACTTTTTCTATCATGTTTGTCTTTCTCCTTGAGAAATCTCTTGTCTCAAGGATCTTGATTAGGAACCATTATCGATAATAGATTCCCATCGAAGCAGTTTTAGTAGCCGAATGGTTTGCTAAAGTTTCGTTAGCTGACTCTTACCCTTCAGATTGGGTGTTTTGAGTGCCGTCTCAATAGCATGTCTCTCTGACTTTTGACTTGCAAGGTTTTCCTCTTTTTCTTGGTATTTCCATTATCTGTGTTGAAGACCTTAGTAGCTCTTGTACTAGTCATTACATTTTACTTTTAGATTTAAAGTTGCATGTTGCTTTCCTTTCAGTGCTATGTACCTTTAACTTTGTATATTTTAATTTTATTTGCTTTCTTTGTTGGCAAAAAAAAAAGAAAGAAAAGAAATAAGATGCATACCAATTTTTATGTTCAACATGATGAAATAAAAAATAAATTTGTGGTTAAATATCAAACAGAAAATACGTCAAACGAATTAAGTAAATTACCGTTTAGAGGAATTTTTTTTTTTCACATCACATGCTCAAATCACATGATGCCATTATTCAAGCATAGTGAAATGGATCTGATATAGTATTTTTATTAAATTTGATGTTGTATAAATAAATAAATAAAATACATGGAATGAAATGCCACATCATCAAACTCAGGGCCAATGAAATGAGCGTACGACTCATGCCATGGGATAAAAATCAAAAGTTCATGGTTACGGGGAACACAACTCACACAAGGCAAGCACAAGCTTTCTTTTACCTGGTCCAATTTCCTAAATTACCCCAAACTTATACAGAAATTACCGTATCATCATTTTTGAGACGCCCAATAATCCAAAGGGCAAAATAGGAATATCAACAATTTTCAATTTTCGTAACCTTCAAAGATTCGGACTCGGTGGTGATTGGTAACTACCAGATTCACTATACAATCCCACAGCTGAATTGAAAATTGAAAATTTTTAATACATTAAACAATAATGGTTTCGTGCTTATATTCTCGTTCCAATCACATTTCACTCACCATCTTCTTCCTCGTTCTCTTCTCCACAGTGTCATCGAGTGTTGCTACTTGCGAGTCCAAATACGAAGGAACATGTCATAATAAATGGGAAGCATTGAAGTTCAAGATTATAGCCATATGTTCTATATTGGTGGCTAGCATCATCGGCGTGTGCCTCCTGATGTTCTCGCTCTACATCCCGACGCTTAAGCCTGACCGGAACTTGTTCGTTCTGGTGAAGGCTTTGGCATCCGGCGTTATTCTGGCGACCGGCTACATGCACGTCTTGCCAGACTCATTTGACGATTTGAGATCTGAGTGTTTGCCCAAAAACCCTTGGCATAATTTACCATTCACCACGTTCATCGCAATGTTGGCCGCCATTTTCACTTTAATGGTGGATTCATTATCGATTGGATTCTTCAAGAAGAAGATCGCTAATAACAAATTTGTTGACGAATCAAACATTAATGCTATGTTTGGTACATGGAAGTATTTTTAATGGAAGTGGAAGTGAAATAGAAATGGAAATGAAAGTGGGTTTTAAAACATGTTTGGTAGGAAGAAAAAAATGAGATATAATTTTTAAATAAAACATGTACTTATAATACGAAAATACCAAAATGCCCTTGTACAAAAAAAAACTCCTGCCCACACACACCGTCAGCCACAACTCAGCCATCCACAGCCACCCAAAAAAAAAAATCTCTCCGGTCGGCCACCACCACCCAAGCATCCATAGCCACCGTCAACCACCAACACTAATTCTGGTTCTTCTCAGATGAGGATGATGTCGTGAAGGAAAGGGAGGGAGATGAGGATGGTTTTTTCTCATATCTGAAGCTGTTAAGAATGTCGCCATCGTCGCCGTGGGTTCCGTGGGTAGAGATCTTGCTTGCTAATGAGTGGCCATGGGTGCTAATGTCGTTTCTGTGGCCGTGGGTAGAGACGGTGGCAACATCTCCGTGGCCTAGGTGCTAATGACGTCATCGTGGCTGTGGGTTCCGTGGGTAGAGACGGCGGTAGCATCTCCGTGGCCTGCTTGCTAATGCCGTCGCCGTGGGTAGAGACAGCGGTAGCATCTCCATGGCCTAGGTGTGAATGTCGACGGCGACAATGAAGATAGGATGATAGGAGAAGACGATGAGAGAAAGGCTACAATAGGAGTGAGGGTAGAGATGGTAATGGAGGAAGGAAATGAGGTTGGAACCCGGTTCCACAGGTATGAGGTTGGAACCCGTTCCATCCATTGTGGGTTCCACGGATTCTATAGAGAATTGGATTTCAATGCACCAAACATATAAGATATGGGTTCCAGTTTCAATTCCAATTCTTAAGCTCCACTTCCTTGATACCAAACGAGACATAATGCTTGTGGAAATGAAGGCAAGGAATCATCAGAACAATCTAGCATCATTGATGGTGGGCAAGAACAGTTGTTGAAGAACCGTGTTGTAGCTCAGGTAAATCAAATCACATGATGAATCCATTGTCATCTCTGGGTTGATGGAGAAACTTTTTTTCCCCAGCTCACAGGGTTTGTTCATCTTGATTGAATTTAATCAATCCCCAAAAACGTAAATTAATAAATGATCATTGAATTATCACTTGTGAAATTAATTATATATATATATGTAGGTGTTGGAGTTAGGGACTGTGGTGCACTCAGTGGTGATTGGATTATCAATGGGAGCTTCAGAGAACCCCTGCACTATTAGGCCACTCATTGCTGCTCTCTGCTTCCATCAATTCTTTGAGGGTATGGGCTTGGGTGGCTGCATACTTCAGGTGATCTATTCAAATAGACTTATTTTGAATAAATAAAATTTGGAGGGAAAAAAAAAGTAAGTAAACACAAATGTCCAAAAAAAAAAAAATAGAAGATTTTTTTTATCTTACAAAAATGTCAGATTAATTCCCACTAGGTTGCATTAATTGTTTTATGCATTGTAAACCTGTTACATCTGACTTAACACATGCATGAATACATTTGTCCTACATGCATCAATGTATATACAAACTACTTTCCATCATAAATGTAAGATTTAAATTTATGGTGTATACTAGATTTTATATTTAATACCTAGTATCATATTATACTATCATGAAGACACATTGCAGCAATTTAAATGAAGAATTTGAGGAAGGACTACTAATTTTAAACGATTTTCTGTCCACCAAGCTTACTTAATTAGATAACCCAAAAAATGATTCTTTTTGTATAAAAAAATGCGAACAGAAATTAAAGATAAGTATATTTAAATTATTTTTAAAAATTGAGAGATAAGGAGGAGAGGTAATTTCTATCCTTATCATTGTTTCTTTACACAATTTTCATTTTTATCAATAAATTAAATGTTTCTTGTCGCCATATTAGGATTCACTGAATTAGATATATATATATATATATATTATATTTTTCTTTCTATCAAAATATATAGGCCAATTGGATATAGCACTTGCTTCAAGGCTATATAACATTAATTTACCTTTTTTTTGTTAATACAATTTTTAGTCTCACAAGTTTACCTTTATTTTAGTTTTGATCAACCAAGATCAAAATTAGTAGTTTTAGCCCTTCAAGTTTCATTTTAATTAAAATATTAATACATATAATCTAATAAAAATACAGACCATTTTGTTCATTTAGGAACAAAAATCAAAATAAGGGCAAACTTAAAAAACTAAAAATTGTATTAACCATTCTTTTCTTCTATTTTCTTTTTTGTTAAGCACATGTATCCTTATATTGGAAGCAATCCTATTTGAGGTACTGTTATATACTAAATGAGAGCACCTCTCCTAACGGGAATTCAAACATTAGTTGATTATAATGTGGGAGATTAATCATTTCTATTATACCCAACTCCTGACAATCAATGCGACTCTATGCTAATATTACCTTTCTCTTGTATTCTTAAAATAAACAAGAACAAAAGAAAGAATATTGAGCTAATTAATTGTTGGTAACACAGGCTGAATATGGCAAGATGAAGGGGATGCTGTTTTTGTTCTTCTCAGTGACAACCCCGTTTAGGATTGCTTTAGGAATTGGGCTATCAAATGTGTACAGTGACAATAGCCCAGCTTCTCTGATTGTGGAGGGCATTCTAAATACTGTGTCAGCAGGGCTTCTCAATTACATGGCACTTGTGGATCTCTTGGTTGCAGACTTCATGGGGCCTAAGCTTCAACACAACATGAAGCTCCAGGTTTGGTCATATCTTGCTGTTTTGCTTGGAGCTGGAGGAAAGTCATTGATGGCCAAATGGGCTTAGGCCATGGGCATGGCAAGTTTTGTCACACATTAGCCATCCATAGGGGTTGATCCCTCGTAATGAGATATATTAAAGTGTGAATTTTTATGGAAATAAGTGTCTGTACTTAGTAACTGATTTTGTCTCTGATGGGTTTAAAGTATATGATGTGCCTCCCCTCTAGTGCTCTCTAATGCCCTTTGTGTTGAAGCTTAGGCCATAGTCTATTGGACTTATACTTGAAAGAATTCAAAATTATTTTGTTCATAATATATAAACCAATTAAACAATACATAAAACTAGAATTACATGGACAATTCCAGATCCGTGAAATGAAAGAAGATGAAGATTTGAAGTTAGTGGGAAAAAGAATAATTAGTTGCCCCACTCTGATTGTGTGTGTGCCCACACACACAAAATAATGATTTTTAATGACATACAGTTTGTTAATTACATCATAATCAGAAAGAAGGGCACTTTTTAAAGCATGTAATAAGAAGGATATTGTTCAAACTGGATGCTTTCGTTAGCAAACTGTCCAAAGTGGATCAATTATGTAATGAGACATGACTCAAAGATAATTGAGACTTGACTCTCTTCTAAATTTCTGATCTCTTTCATTTCATTTTCTAGAATTCTTTGTTTCTTTGTTGGGCAAATTTGTAGTAAATGGGTTGATTATTTCAACCACTTTGGTCACGAACAAGTGATAAAGGGACCAGAGAAAGTCTTCAACAATCCATTAAATTATTATTATTATTATTATTATTATTATTATTATTATTATTATTACTATTATTATTATTAAGCCACTTAATTTTATTGGGGGACTTGATAGCGACTATATGTATAAATGGCTATACCTATAAAGTATTTTGATGAGACCCCATATGGCAAAACGACAAGAGTATAAATATTATGATGAATATATAAAAATGTCTTGTAATAACAACCCTTAAAAATTAAAGGAGAATAAATTACATATTTTAAAATAAAAAATCAGTATTAAACTATTCAATATCCAATACTCATAATTGATCCAAACTCTAGCTAGATCGAATCCCTAAGTGAGAAATGGTTTTCACAACATGATTTTTTCCGTTTCCTTTCGCAATTAAAAAAAACTCTTGGATGCTTTAAAGATAATATATATATATATATGAAGTCTTTTAAAAAAGAGTAAAGAGACGACATAAAAGAACTTCTAATTAAGTTATTGAACGGAACATTTTGATTACAAATTTATTTAAACAAAAAATTTGGTATAAAAAGTTTATGTGAGTTGAGTCCTAAAGGCTCACTAGTATTAGTACATGCTTTTAGACTTAGATAACATTTACATATGTACTCACAAATCCCCATCATCTAAGTATTTATATCGACAGTGAGATTTGAATTCATAACCTTAATGTGAATTAATATCTTATCAACTAAACCAACATTTACTGATTAATCATTTAAAAATTTAGTTATTAATATAGTGCAATGTTATCGTATGATATCCATACAGTAGACCTCCATATAATGAAATCAAGTTTAATGATGTCGTAGTTCAAAAGTGTTATGATGAGTTATGAAGTCTCATGTCATGATCAACCTAATGAAGGTTGGTTAAATTTGTTTGTATGTACATACATATTGGGGTTCATAGTTTTGGTGGCACACAAGCCCTAGCAAATGGAGTTGAAATGGGAAGAGGGAGAGAGTAAGTGACAACACATCGCAAAGACAAGACACTAAAAATCTAAAGCCAGGGAATGGAGAGAAGCCTCATAATGTGGGATTTACTTTTGTTCATTGGTTTTTGGGAATGCCTCTTGTGCCCCTTCTCCTCCATTCACAAATGGCCAAACTCAGTAGGCCTCTTGTGTCTCCCTCTAATTATTTTCCAATCAAACTTTCACTCATTGCCCCCCCCCTCCTCCCTATTTCCCTCCCTCCAACTATATTTCAGTAATTTAGCTACTACTCTCTCCTTTGCCTTCCTGTTTCTTCTCCACCCCATCCTCCTCCACATATCCAATTTTCAAATTTAAAATTAAATATCATCTCTAGATCTTGTGTTTAATATAATATATAGTTGTCTAATTCTAGAAGATTAAAGAAGTTAAATGAACTACTTTAAAAAATTTATATCTATCATTTTTCTATAAATTAATTTTTCAAACTTATAAAATAATATATAATTATTTATGCATATAAGTATTTCGGATGGATAATGTAATATATTTTATAATTAAGTAATTTAATTAACTTACTTAATTTCCCTAAATTAATTAATGGGATCTTATATTAAGAATAAAAAATAGTATTATGCATATGAAAAACATAATTAAACTGTTTAGTCAATGGTTTTGTAGTATAGTATTATAAAAATTTTCATATAAGTAGGAGATTGTGAGTTTTGTGCCACGCTTGTAATTTTAGGTTATTAGCACCTAAATAAAAGAAACCTCATCCGTTAATATTATATAATAATAATATTATTAATGAACAAGTCTCTGTTGTTACACTGTTCATGACGCGTTAAAAAATTCTGAGGATAATTATTCAATCTTTGAACATATACTTTAAGGGTTAAACTTGTAAGATGTTGCGTACGGATGATTATTGGATATACTTTACAAGATCAATTCAATTAGAATGGTTATAAGTCATGATTCATTTTAAGGTTAAACTTAAATAAAATAATTATTTATTGGTTCTAAAAATAAACAACTTAATTAATTTTTTAATTCATTTCATTTATTTTATGTTTATTATGAGCTATTTAATTATTAAAATCTTTTTGAAAATAGTTTACCCAAGATTTTTATATTATAATAAGATTTGACCACTAAAATTTCATTTAATCTTTTTTTATAATTACCACACCTTGTTTAATATCTCAGTTTAATTTGATTAATCTATTGAGTGGATTAAACTTTTATATGACTCGATTGAGGTTAAATCAATCGGTTTAACTGATTCGATGACAAACGTATCTAATCTCTCCTAATGCTCACTTACCTAAAAATGTGATTGGACTAAGGTGGGGTTTATGGAGGAAATTAAATTAATTAATATAATTAAGTAGTGGAGAAGCAAGGGAAAAAAAAAAAAAAGCTTTGTTGCTTACGCCACAATATTGTTCTCTATGTTAGGTTCAAAGACAAGGATGATAAGCAGAGCAGAACTAACTTTAATTTTGTGCATCATTATTTTAATGCAATGGTGTGCCTATCATATGCTACTTGAATTTTAGTGTCACTACATTATTGGCTTATTCTTTTTGTGCATTAGTTATTCCACTTATGCTTTCATCTTTCATTTTGTTGGAGAATCCTCTTCCTTTCTGTCATTTTCTCATGAAAACTAGAAATAATATTTTATTATATAACACACGCGCGAGCGATCATAATGAGCTTTAACCGTTTAAGAACAAGTCATCGAGTTTAAATTTATGTGAATAAAAAAATTACCTTTAAAAGAACTACTTCTAATTAGATTCAACAATAATTAAATTTGATCCAATTAAATGGTTTTAATGAAAAAGAATATACCAACTCATTTTAATATGGGCAGTATGGGCAGAAAGACAAGCAAGGACAGATAAAATACTTGAATTGTAAAATAGTCCATCAAGCGCCGAGGGACTATTCCAAAATTATATTTTTGTTAAATGACCTAATTGCCCTTGGTAAACTTAACTGTTATTGTTATTTGATAAATTAAAGTTGTTACTTGTTAAACTGTCATTCTCATTAATATTCAGGGAGAAATTTTTGTGATACTCTACTGCTTTAGTTCTTTATTGTTGGATTAGTTAAAGTTGATATCAGTTAAATTGTTGTTCTCATTTCGTTTTTGTTTTTCCTAATTTAAAATGAAGGGTATGTAGGTAATTTGGCTCTATAATTTAATTCCATATCAATCGCTGGGGACTTTTTGGATATTTCGGGATCCGAATTGATATTTTCATATTTCAGGTTCTTTTGGCCTTTATCCCTCTCAAATGTTACTCTTTTTTCTTTAAAGAAATGTTACATTAAATCCTAACTAATATGGTCGAGAATCATATGGGTATAAAGATCTCTTAATATAACCATTTTTTTAATATAAAAAATCCAAACTTGATACTATATTTTGAAAAAAATGTTTAACCATCCATTTGAATAAATTGTCGTAACTCTAGAACCAATAATATTTTATCAACCCCAATATATTCTAATGCTACCTTTCACTGTATAATTAATTAATGCGCCAAAACCTAATAGTTTATCCAGTAAGGTCTTATGTTTATTTTCCAATTGGCTTTACCCTTTAATATAATATTGAAAATTTTACTATGAATATGTGGTTGTGCTTTTTTGGTGCATTGTTTAATTTCATTGATCATTGATAGAGCACACACGTCTTCTTTAGTTTCTGGTTTCAGGTTTGGCGACAAATGGTTAGGTGCTCTACATGATTATACATCAGACTATAACTTTGTCTTTCTTTTCAACATTAATATTGTGTTTTCTTTTTCTTTCTAAAAATGTTTCAAATTAAATATTTGAATTTAATTCCCATGCGTGTTTCTATATATTACCAATTATTTTGAAATTACATATGTGTCGTCATGATCAACTGGTTGAAAGTGTCGTCATGATCAACTAACCGGGTTGAAACACTTCAAAAAAAATAGTTAAGGCCTAAATTTATTCTGAAAGTTTTAGCATATGAGTGACCTTGTCACATAATTTTTTTGACACTTTTGAAGTAATCTTGAATCTAAAAAAAAACTTTTGGAGCAGTTACACCTTAACCCAAAAAAAAAATCACAAGTATCACTGAATTGTAGATTCTATATATTACTTAATTATGTATGTTAAGATAATATATGAGGAAAAAAATTAAATATATTTAATAATTGTCATAACTTTTAGAGAAATTAGTATCCATCTAGTCTGTCATCTAATCGGTTGCTAATACGGTGAGATGCTAATGGAGAAATCCAAGAATCACACAAAACTTCACCGAATTTTTAATTATATAAAAATAACTCCCTCAACTCTTAAACAATGAACTCACCAATTAAACTTTCAACTCTATATGGATAAACCCTAACCAGTAGATACCCCTTAAAGTATCCTTTTGTTGGTATATAATTCCCTCCGATTTCAAGTTAAATGCAGATAATTAGCCCTTCAAACTTTATCATAAGTAATGAACACAATTACTAGTAGCTAGGGGAGTTGATTATCGACATAAATATAAAGATTTATCGTAAAGTTGAAGATTTTAAAAATTATTTATATATTTAACATCACTAATTATTATAAAAAAAAAACATCACTAATCACTTAAATTGCTGTAAATAAATCCGGTGCATTGCATAATATCTAAGAAACTATTTTACATTTAACAAAGAGAAAAAGGATATGATAGTTTGTTGACATCTGTCAATTTCTATGAAGCAATGGGGCTAGGCATGATAGAATAATAATAAAGTTGGTTTATGTTATTCTGACCCAAAAATTAAAAAGCTGGATTCTTTGTTAAGAAAGTAAAAAAAACAAATCCCCCATTTAATTATAAAACATGCACAGCCACATATATGCAGTTAGTGGATTGTGACCTTATTAATTAAACTTTGAATTGCGTGTTGGCTTGTAGCAAATATATATATATATATATATTTTCACAAATATACAAAGCACTTTGTATAATGATGACTCACAGTAGTATTATACATGGTAGAATCTAGTCGCAGAATAAAAATAATATTGACATATTAATTAATATTATAAACTCTATTAATCTCATTAAAAACTATAAATCATCCCTACAAATAGTAAGAAATGTTGATTATTTACGATGAAATGTATTATTCTATTGGAAGGTAATTATGTTCGAAACACAGTTAGATGTTAAATATGAATATATCTTTTAGTGGGGATTCAAATTTCAATTCATCACAAGAAATTGATTATTTCTGTTAGACGCAACCGTTCAACAAAAGTTCTTTTTCTCTCCAAAAAATTGCTTTCTATTCCTATGTTTGAAAAATATTATTAATTATACTATCTTATATAAATGATATACGTGGAGAAATCTAAGAAATTGAAGAAAAATCTACAATTTAAAAAGAAAACTGTCGTTTAGATAGAGGCATGCACAATGCAACTTAAATTACTATTATTAATTTAGGACCATTTTTAACTTTGCCTAACTATTTAACTATGAAAAAGGGGTTGTTGTTGTGAAATTTAATTTGAAAAAACAATAACAAACTAAAGAGTAACATCTACAATTCATGATTGTTTTCATGTCCATATTTTTACATAATAATAATATTAATGGTATTATTATTTTCATAAATAACAACCAAACAATCACATATTTGATAAAAAAAAAAGGGAATAATAAAATAGCAAATATGAGACAAAAGCAGAATAATAATAGGGGAAATTAGTTAAAGATAATTAAGAGGGAGAAATAGATGACGATGATGATTAGCAAAGGTATGAGGTATGAGTGTGGAAGCTTATCCCAAAGGAAACAAGACAATAAGCACAATAATTAATAAGGAAGGTGACCTCAGCCAATGAAGAAGAATTTGTGAAAAGCAAATTGAAGAATATAATAAAGAATAAAGTTGGGGTTGCTATAGTGGGGTGTAAAGCACAGACAATATTGCACTTTATATATATATATTTGTTAATTATATATGTATATGTATTTTATATAACACCTTGTTATGCAACCCTTAGGTACCTATTAATTGAAATCGACCTGCTTCTTTTGCCTTCTTCATGTTTAGCCATATGGAAATATTCAATAAATTGAACTCATCATACCACAAAGTGACACGTGCAAGTAATTTTATAATTAATTAAATTTTATATTTATTTGATACCAAAATATTCTAAGTAGTCCATGTTATTATTAAATAAAAATTATAAATCTATAAATAATATTTCTTTTTAAATTTCAAATAGAATAACATAGTTTTTTTTAAATAACAACTTTTGTGATTAATTGTTATATTTTAGATATACAACAAGTGAAGCATAACATACCTTTTCATTTAAAGTAATAAATATATCCTAAATTCTTAAATTAAACTCGAGAATCTTAAGTAGATAAATCTACCCATCTCTTAATGTTATAAATATTATGTATTTCTTCAAGATGGATCTCTAACCTTCAACTTTTAAAAGCGTATATTACATAATATCAAAAATGAAACGTTTTATATGATTCAATTTATTCAGGTTTAGTACTCCTTTTTACTCTTAATATAAGATCTATTTTGTAGATCAATTAATTTCATTAAATTGGATCTTATGTTAAGGGCTAGAGGGATTAAAAAAAAACCTTATTGCTAGAGTTTGAATGTGTCTCTACATCCCATCCCACCTTTAGTTAGCCCCATGGCATGTGGCAATAGAAAACTTAATTGACATATAGAAACTGAAAATTTGTGTCATAAACAGAAATGAATGAATGTATGTATGTATGAACGAATTTATCAATACTTATCTTAACACCCCATTATAATTACAACAACACTACTCAAACATAATTCAGACAAAAAAAAATATTAATATAGGCATGCGTTAAGTGGCCAATGAACTCATAAACCAGAAGTCACCTTAATGATCCAAAATTTGACCTAGTTAGTGATATATGTGCGTATAACACACACACACACACACAAAAGAGGGTAATGATTCAAGTAGACTTTCGTTGTCATAAACAGAAAAAAATTGAAGTGTTACATTATACTAGAGTAGTGGCGAAGCACGCATGCACGTGCAAATGTAAGAGGGTAAGAGATGAAAAAAGACAAACAAATGAAGGAACAGTGGGAGAGAGAAGGGGGGGGGGGTAGGGTATTAGGGTGTGGGGTAATGCTCTAACAATAATTATAATAATAATTGACTTGCTATTTGGATAATAATAAAAGAGGGTCGGTTGGTGCACTGTCCACCACTTCCCTGCACGCTTTATTTTGCTTTCCTTTGCCCTCTCCGACCTCACATTAGCTTGTTAATTCTTGTCACATAGATTTGACAGAGTTTTAGGTTTTGTCTAGCATATAGCTGTTTATATTCATTGGAATAAGCCTTGTTAGTTAGTATAGTGCCTATGTGTATATGAATTGCTCTGTATATGATCCATATCATGAAGATTCAACAGAATTTTAGGTTTGAGAGATTTTAAACATAGCCCTATTTCTTTGGCCTGGTTATGAAAATCATATATGTATAGAAGAATTTTGGTGTTGCGAGATTCATATCGTTTGTTGACTTGTTCTTATTGAATGATCTGTCATAGAAATTTGCGCTACAGAGTTTTATATTGTTTGTTAAGAGTCTAACACTGCTCTCTCTCTCTCTCTCTCTATATATATATATCTATTCTGACTTAGGTTGGGGTGAGCTATGCATGAAAAAACCTTAGGTCGAGTTTGGCTTCACACGATCTGCATAACTGAGTTCATTTAGTACGATAATTCGGGTTTTTGTTATTGTTTGTGTGTACCTGTATATGTAATAGTCAATATATATAATGCATGTCATAGAGATTTGACAGAGCTTTATGTATGTAGAGAGTTTAACACAATGCTATCCCTTTGACTGGCTACAAAAGAACGGTTAGGAAGATTTTGGTGTCATACAATCATATAGTTATTTATAATTTAAAATAAGACTTTTTGTTATTGTATTATATATAGAGATTCAACATACTTGTTTGTTAAGAGTTTAACACAATTCTCTTTCCACTAAAAAAATGACTTTAAGTTATGACTTTTAGCAATGATTAAAAAGTTACTGTTGAAAATCTACCATTCAGTTTCCACTAAAAAAAATAATTTTTAGCTACGACTTTTAATGGTAATAAAAAAAGTTGTTATTAAAAGTCTACTATTCAGCGATGACTTTGTGAGTCGCCGTTGAAAGTCATACTTTTTAAGGTGACATTTAGTGGTGACTTTTTTTTGTTGCCCTAATACTTTAAGTGACAACCGTTACAATAGCGATTTTTTAACGACGACTTGTTGCCACTAAAAGTCTTTCAACGGTAACAAAAGTCAAATTTTTTATAATATTATTTGTTAAACATGTTTGGGGCGGTTATATATGATGAAGAAACATTGGTGAAGTTTGGCATCATACAATCCATAAGTATATAACCTATTTTATTTAGTGGTACAATTAGAGTATAATTTAGTTTTTACCCTGCTGACCTTAGTGTTACAAAAACATTTTTTACGCATATCGAGATAAAACTTCCCTTACATTCTTATTTTGTAAACTGCAAATAAGGTTGAAAAAGAAGTTTTTATCAGTAATCTAAACAGAATAATTGTTCCTGTAAATGCGCACATGCGTGTGTGTATGGTGCTGTTACGTTGACTCATGATGGATAGGTGTTAAGTCGAGCCCCCCTCCGTACCCTGCATATTCCGTCTCTTTCATGTTCCTTATTCCTTTCTCTTGCACTGCCCTACGTACACCTTCCACCACCACTCTCCTCCTTTTATCATGCGAGAGACAAACAGAAACAGACGGGTCCATTAATTCTTACACACACTTTCTATTGTCATCTCTTATCATATATATATAGATATGGAATAATTAGCAGGAAACTGTACACATCTACTTTATTTCTTGTCACTCTCTTTTTTTGGACGTACATCGAATAATTATAGATGTTATAACAGATCTATCATCGAAGTTT
>QFDD01000332.1:0-38355 GCA_006871305.1 Vachellia collinsii | reverse complement strand
ACAGAGAATATGGATTATAGTAATTAGCTAACAATTAAAGAATGTTAGTGATTGGCTGCAAGATCTAAACGGGCCCCTCAAATATTTTTCACAGAACTTTCTCTTTTTAATTAAGAAATTCAAAACAACCAACGTGAATTGGAGGCACGCATCAGAGATCCTTGGGGGAGAAGAGATGTGATTGGGCGGACATGATTTGCGTTGCTCTTACGATTGCCTCTAGAGGTACGAGTGTCAGACACACACTGGAATTGACAAACAGTTGGAAGATAAGCAACTGTAATATTTGATAATTGATGCCTAACAATATAAAAATCTCCAAAGACGATGCTTACTCATCGGAAAAATCATCATCTTGTCCCATGAATAAAATTTTCGGCGTTGCTAATTAGTTCTCCTACAACACAATATGAGAGGGAATTTAACCAAATTAAGAATAATAAATTTATGAAACGATCATAATTAGTAGGAAGGATAGGCTCACCACCTTGTCCTTCTCTGTGTTATCAATCTTTCCTTTATGAGTAGTCTTGAACTTTCCCAGCAACTTCTTAGGTTGTGTAATACCCGTATTTTCTGTAACTAAAATAAAGGCCAAACAAGTAATGGTATGTTGAAGTGGGCCTAGAGAACAATAGAAAAAGAAAATGAAGGGACCAAATTGTCATTTAGGGAATTCAAGGGCATTCTGGTAAATAAATGAAAGTCCAAGGGTATTTTGGTCAATACCAGAAAAATTTTTAGAGTATTAAAAGATAGAGAAAAATTCACTGATCAGCAATTGATGCCTAATTTAGATTAGAATGACAGAAATAACATTTGCGGGAATTTTAAAGGTTATTTAATATTTGGTTATTTAATAAAATAATTAGCTAAAAATAATTATTTGAAATACCTAGAGGCCTCAGATATCTAATCTTAGAGTAAGGAAAAATAGCTTAGAAATTCTAGTATTGTATAAAATTATTTCCAAGAGAAAGCTAGTAGCAGTTTTCCCGATCGGAAATAAAAGAGCTAAAAAACATGGAATTTGGATTTTCTTTAAAAATTAATTAAAGATATTCCGGAAAGCATTTTGGGGAGAGAAAAATCATGGGAGTATAATCTGAATTTAGGGAATTTTCAATGACCCTAAATCAGTCAAGTGATCAAGAAATCACCGAAAAGCATTTTCGGTACCATAAAGCTATTTTATGGAAACTTAAGTATTTTAAAAAGGAGAAGGAAATGACTATATTTTGCCACTTGTGAGAGCCATATTTCAAGGTTAAAAGGAGAGATAAAATATCATAAATAAGTCGTAGAATATATCAATGTAAAGTTATTTTATCAATACAAGTGGGACCTGCTCTAATTAATATACATGCCACCTCCTCTTTTATATCCTTCAAGGCATTAATTCCCACCACTTCCAGCAGCACAAAGTCGGCCAAACATAAGAGGAAAGGAAGGAGCAAGTGGCGTGAAGAGAGAAAGCAAAGAAGAGAAGACAAGGTCCCACAAATCCAAGTCAAGTTGTATTTTGGTACAAATTTCTTCATATTCTTGCTCTTTGGCCTCTTCTCTTCAATCCTATAGGTGTATTTTCATGTTTCCTTGTGGATTATGGCCGCTGAAAAATCTGATTCTTGAGAGAGAAAAGTGAGAAAGAGAGGGATTTAGAAGAATCTTTTGGTAAGGTTTTATTCCATGCATGTTAGGGAGTTGATTGGTGTATGTTTTGTGTTGGTTGATGATGTATATGAATTTTTGGAATCTTCAAACCCTAGGGGGCATGCGGCCATGTTTCTCATGAGTAAAGGAAGTGATGTTTTTGAGCCCCACAATGCATGAGAAGTACTTAAAGAACAAGAATATGCACCTACATGCAAAGGAAGTTGAAAAATCATTTTTTTGTCATTTATGGAAAATTTTGTCTACACCGGTACCATAGAGAAGGAATGACTTTTTGATAATTTTGATGCTTTCATTGGATTGGCATGTTTGAAGACTTGGTAATGACTTAATATTGATCCCTATTGCATTATATTATATGTAGGAAGTCCAATTACTAAGGAAAGAATTTGGGGTAGCAAGAAGAAGCTTGCAAATTCACAAGGAAAGTAAAGGAAGTCAAGGTAGCAAGGACTGCTAACTTTACATTAATATAGCCCTTGGTGATTATTTGTTGTTTATGTTATGTTGCATGTCAATTGTGTGATATTTGAATATGTATTAATGTGCCTTTAACATACCATGGTTATGTGTAAAGTGCTTAATAAATATGAATGTAAATGTTTCATGCATGTTAGCCAAATAATGAATAATTGTCATGCATGTTAATGGACATGTTAGTATTTTTGCTATGGAGATTTCTATGAAATCTCACTCTCTCAAAATAACATTCTTTAGGTTCAAGTGCAAGTAAGGGCAAAAGCAAGATGGTAGGGGAGTAAGGGAAGCTCTATATGAATTATGATGTATAATACAATTTAATGTTTTATGTTAAAGTGTTTTGTGGATTTTTAATACTAATGTAAAGTAAGTATCCACATATTTGCTATATGGATACTTGGGTAATCTTGTGTGTGTGTATTCTTATCTTGTTAAGGAATTATGTGAAATGGAATCATGCATGTCTAGTTAGAAATTGAATAAGTTAAAAAGGCATAAAAATATCCAACACCCTTACCAAGACCCTAACTTTAGGTTGCTGGGAAAAATAGCAAATGAAGTCAAAATACTATAAACTTTTCCAGAAAAACGGTTCATATGGTAAGCTTCAAAATGAGACCAATTTCATTGAATTTGGAAATTTTACGAAAATTTATTGTCTCCCAAAGTTAGGAGAAAAACCTGAAAAAATGAAAAATTATCATATGAACAGTACAATTTCATGTATTAAACTGTATTAATTGGGTAAAAAATTGGATAAATTGGTATTTTTCCCTTGTAGAGAATTTCATAAACTTCATTTAGAAACTTGAACCACTCAATTTTGATTTTTTAGAATTAGTTATGAATTTTCAAATTGGCCTAAAAATCTAAATTTTTGGCAAATGAATAGTGACTTTTGGCTAACTATGGAATTTCATTTCCTTGTTCCATTTTAACCTTGGAAAGAATTAGAGAGGTTCAATAGTGATATCTAATGAAGTCAAAGATGTGACAAGTGAGGTGTCACAGGTTGTTCCTTAAAAGGAGAAGCTATGGCTCTTCGTTTCAGTGAAGTTTTTGAAAGCCGAGAAGGCTTGAACTGTACATTCTCCATGTTTGTTTGCTTCCTGTCAACATAAACTCCACAATTATCTATGTCTTTATCTCTTTGTGTGACATGTAACTAGTATTTTCACATCATTCCAATCCAATTCAAGTGACTTATTAAGTCCCTCCAACTCTTCTTCTATAAATTCGCCTAGTAGATCACACACAAACACAATAATTTCATCAACATAAATAAGTACAAACATAACATAGTTTTCATATTTGAGAAAGAATAGTGAGGAATCACTCCTAGAATGAAGGAAACCCCAACCTTGTAGAGTGGATTTCAGCTTTTTGAACCAAGCTCTGGGTGCTTTCTTAAGCCTATTAATAGCTTTGTAAAGTAGACAAACATAATTTGGGAACGTTAAGTCTGTTACTCCTTTTGGCTGCTTCATTAAAACTGTTTCTGTAGCTCTCCATTTAGAAATGCATTGTTTATGTACATTTGTCTGATTTTCTAGTTGAATGTTATTGCCAGTGTGAGGACAAAACGCAGTGTTGATGCCTTTAAAACTAAACTGAAGGTTTCATCAAAGTCTATACCTAAACTTTGTTGGAATGCCTTGGCAACTAGCCTTGCTTTTTGTTTTTGAAATGAACCATCAGCATTAAATTTATTTTTTAGTACCCATTTGCAGTCAACTACATTCTTTTGGTGTAATACCCTTAGTTTTATCCCATTAACATACCCAGCGGAAGCATTTGGAATTACTTTAGTTGGCCATAACTTGTCTAAAATGAAGTTTGAAAATTTTTGTTTTCGAATTATTATTCATAACACTCCAAAAATTTCCTTAACTTTGAAAAATCATAATTAATTGTAAGAAAATCAAAATTGAGTGGTTCTAAGTTCTATGGGAAGATAACTGGATAGTCTTGAGAGAAAAAATAATTTCTAGACATTTTATTTTCAAAATCATGTCCAGTTTTAATTTCAAAAGTTACTGTTCATTTTGTCATTTTCTATTTTTCTAGTATTTTTGCCCAACTTTAGAAGTAGGGCTGAGCAACGGACGGGACAGGCTGATCCGATGGTCAACCCGTAGCCCGCCCATTTATTTCTTATTGGGTACGGGCTAGGCCCGTACCCGGTTAAAACCCTTTTAAGCCTGTAGTAAACTGGTTTGCTAAACCCGTGCTGATTTGGGCGGGTAACTGGAAAACCCGTTTATCCCAACCGTTTAAAAAAAAAAAGTGCAAAGCAAAAGTATTATAGACAAGCCAAAAAATTTCCCAGAGACAGCCAACAAATATTTCTTTCTTCAACACTCAAATCAAATCAATTTAGGGAGACATACAAATCCCAATTAGAATAAAGAAATAAATAGACCCAAATCTGAAAGAGAAAATATGGAAAAATATGGTGGAGCTTACAATAACCGATCTACGACAAGCCGACAATGAGAAGGAAGATGTTGAGGGTGTGAAGGGGAGAGGAAAGCACGAAGAGAGAAAGAGGATGATGAGGAGGAGGTGGTGGCGCGAAGGTGGGTGACGGCGTTATCAAAACTGATATGCGACAACATGGAGGTGATCGACTGCATGAAGGAAGACGCTGAGGGAGTGGAGGGGAGAGGAAAGAACAAAGAGAGAAAGAGTATGAGGAGGAGGAGAAGGCAATCTAGTTGAGGGCAAGCGGTTTGTTGGGTGAGGACCATTGTAGCTTCTGGGTTCTGAGGATAAAACAGAGAAGTGGTTCGGTGGAGAGTGAGAAGGTTCAAGCTGGGAGTGGGTGAAGTTGCTTTTTATTTATGATATTATATGAAGGTTGATTAAAAATTTTGTGTTTCTAAATAAGTGGATGGTGGGAATCGAAGGGGAGGCCTATGGGTTAAGGTGAATGCCTTTACCAACAAACCAAATAAGCTGATGCTACATCAAATGAAAAACCAATAATATATAAGAAAAATGAATATAAATATACATAAATATATATATATGGGCGGGTACGGGCAACCCGAGGGTGTGCCCGTAGCCTGCCCGTTTAATTCATCAAACCCGTCCCATTTAAGCCCGCCCGTTACGGTTCTTTTTGGGCGGGCTTAAACGGGCAATTTCACCCCCGGGCCCGGGCGGGTCCAGCGGGCTGTGAGTTGCTTGCGCAGCCCTATTTGGAAGAACATATCTCTCAGCACGATTATCAGATTTGGATGAATTACTACTTATTGTAAAGGAAAAAATTAGATCTATTTGGTGGTAAAATATCACGTCCTAACTCACCCGATTGGTTCAAAATGAATCAATCGACTTTAGGTCTAATTTTATTGACGTTTATCCCCATTTTGTTCTTACTTGGTCCAAGTGAAGTATGATTGCTTTAATTTGCAATATTAATACCGTTGGAGCATTTTGACCTATTCTAGCATGCTTGAAAATAAAATCTATTACTACACATGCTATCAATTATAATAAACACATAATACCCTTATGGGTATTTACAATTTTTAAATGATCATCAAGCACTTACCAAATCTCCAAACATTCTCCTTCTTTCTTCTTCTCTTCTTGGACAAAGGTAGCCCTAGGGTTTGGTTACATTGGTTGGGTAAGATTCTTGAGAATCTTAGTAGCATAAGCAACTATTATTCAATCACATAACTTCCATTAAAACATGATACATGCTCAACTTAACCTTGAAAATAAAGTGCTATGCATACCTTATATGTCACACAACATAGCATAGAAACAAATCTTCATCATGTCATAACCTTATCATTCATACCATGGCATGTTATCCAAATCATAGCAAAGCAAGTAATCATGCAATAAATATAATGAAATGTAATTAAAACAATAATTGCTAAGCTACCTTTTTTGCCTTGCTTTTCTTGGTCCTTTGCTTGTTAACTCTTTCCTTAATGTCCAATGGTCCTAGATAACATCACATAAAGGTTGCTAACTCATTTGAACCATTATAGCATCACTTCTTCATAACTATTCTTAACTTGCTTTCTTTAACCTTAACTTTGCACTTTTGCATCCATGGGTTTCAAAATTTATCTAACATGCTTCTTTTCTATAATTTTGCACGTAGATTCCATTTTTAAGCTCAAATAGCTCAAAAGAAACCTCCTTCCTTTTCAACTACTCAAAACAGCAACTTAAAGGGAGTTGTTGCACAAAATTCCAATCTTTGTTTTTAATACTTCCAAACTTAGTTTCTCACTTGTACCCCGTACAATTTTTCATTTTAAACTCAATAGAAGCATAAAAATCATCAAAAACACATTCCTTCTTCCATTTTCACTGAGGCAGAAACAGTAAAGAAAAAATTAAAAGACATGATTTTTCAACTTCTCTTTCTTTATACATGCATAAAATCATTCCTAGACCATTTTCCAATTATTTAACAACACAAAAACATTCCCCCCTTACAGATCAATTCCATGCAGCAGCCCATGAACTGTGGTTTCATGCGAAAAATTACAAACAAGCTCAAATCAATTCAAACCAAGCATCAATATGTAGCAAATTAAGCATAGAGTTTATTGGAACCACTTACCACTTCCAATTTTTGCTCCTCTTGATTTTCTCACTCTAGCCCCTTTCAATACCCTCTCTTGAACTCTTCAATCAAAGCACCATAGGGAATATACACCGATTAAAAGGGATAATAGAGCTCATAGATCAATTCTATGGAAGAAATCAAGCTTGAACCACCAGTACCTTTAATTTTGGCTTGATTCTTCTTCCTCTTGCTCCTTGAAGACCCACAACTCCTCCTCTCTCTTTTCTCTCTATGGCTGCACGAAAATGTGCAGAAATGGGGGATTAAAGGGTGTTTTAAAATCTGCACACATATTATAAAACTTGTGGGGTCCATTTGCACTGATAGAGTAACTTTACACTGATATAATCTATCACTTATATTAATATCTCTTCTTGCTTTTCCTCTTTACATAAGAAGAGCACAAGTGGCAACTCCTCAAGCCCCACTATCTCCTTTATGAAATAGAAGTTACTTTATGGTTACTTTACCTGAAAATTTTCTTTCGAAAATGCTTTTATGGGATTTTTTGATCACTAGACTAATTTAGTGTCAATAAAAATTCCTATGGTTCCTTTGCACTTATTATCATTTTTCCTTTCTCAATTCCCATTCCGAATGTGTCTTTAATTAATTTCCGAAAAAAAACCATGTTTCGAGGTTTTTTTGGACCTCTTTTCTTCCGTTCCAGCAAACTAGTTTTGCCTTTCCCTTGAAATCAATTTTATAAAATACTAGAATTTTTGAGCTATTTTCCCTTACTCTGAAACCAAATATCTAAGGCTTCTAGGTATCTCAAATAATTATATTTGAATAATTATTTTATTAAATTGCCAAATATTAAATAATTTTTTAAAATTCCCGCAAAGGTTATTTATGTCATTTTGACTTAAACCAGGCCTCAATTATTGATCAGTGAATTTTTCTCTATATTTTGGGACTCTATAAGATTTTCTGATATTTTGGTCAAACTTTAACCAAAATATTCCTTGACTTTTCTCAATTTACCAAAATGTCATTGAATTTCCAAAATGACAATTTGATCTCAAGAATTTTGAATTTAGACTTAGGTCTCTTTTCAAAATAACACTTTGGTCTTTTATTTTTCAAAATGTCCATTTTACCCTTACTTTTTCCTGCAATTAGCAAAATGACACTTTTGTCGTTCATGTACTTTCTACTTCCATATATATCCTTTTCTTTTTCATTTTCTTTCACCTTGAATATTTCCTTTGCTGAACCAAATGATATATAATTTCCAGAGAATCTTCTATCGACCAAGAAACTTCGCAGAACTAGACTTGGTAGTATATATCATCCAGGCTCGCCCTTAGACTTCTAGGTCAAAAAATTTGGAATATGACATTTGGCCTGTGTAAGGCACTAGCTTCCATGTCTTGTTTCTAATTAGGGCATTATATTCATCTTGCATTGCTACTTTCCAATCCTTGTCTAGAATGCATCTTTCACATTGGCTAGTATGTCGTCAGCCTTGTTATCTATAGTGACAAGTCCAACAAATGGTGTATTGGGCTTTGAGATTCCTGCTTTGCTTCTAGTTACCATGGAGTGTTGATTTTTGACAACTAATTGTTGAGGGGCATTTTTTGACTGCTCTGTTTGTGAAATAGCAGGTTGATGAAATGAGCATTCAGCTTTCACATCCTCATGAGTAGTGGAAACAGTAGGGGAGAGCTACGAAGATTGCCTGGTGCTAGGAGATTCTTGAGAATTTGCAGAGGAAGAGCTAGTGGTAGTCTTTTCTATGTGAACAACTACTGGGTCAGATGAAGAATTAGCACCAAGAACTGATTTTGATTATGCTTTAGGCAGTAAAGGAGTGAAAAAGGATCTCGGCTGCACTATTTCTTCAGGTACAGACCTTCTATTAATGAACCTTATTGCAAAAGGAAAATCAGTCTCATTAAATACCATATGTCTAGATAGATAAATTTTTCTAGTAGGGCTTAAGCACTTAAACCCTTGTGAGCATTGCTATAGCCCAAAAAGACACATTTAATGGTTTTGAACTGTAATTTGTGGTCATTGTAGGTTCTGAGCAAGGATAGTAGGCATATTTGAACACTATGAGATTCTCATAATCTAGAGATTTGTTGAGCAGATTAAAGTATGGTGAGTCTCCATTCATAACATCAGTAGGCAATCGATTTATCAAGGCAATTGCTGTATGAAATGCTCCCCATCAGTAATAGTGGCATTTTAGCTTGAGCAAGTAGTGTGAGTCCTATCTCAATTATATGTTTGTGTTTTCGCTTAGCTCTTCCATTTTGAGATGATGTATATGGGCATGAGTGTCTGAAATGAATGCCATATTCTTGTAAGGGACCTGAAAAGGCTCTATATTCTCCACCAAGTCACTTTGAACTATTTTGTGATTCTTAAACTGAATCAACATTTTTAAAGTTTCATCCTTGGTTTTTCAATGGAAATATCCAAGAAAAGTGACTATAATCATCAATGAAAAGAATGTAATATTTGAACCCATTTAATGAAGAGACAGGGGTAGGTCCCCACAGATCTATATATGGATTAATTCTAGAGGTTTAGAGGCATGAGACAAGGAAGATTTAAATGTAAGTGGATGATAAAAGTACAGTTATATTTAGATCTCATAATGAAATATAGCTATGAAACACAAAAATAAATAAAGAATACTTCCCTTTATCTTTCATGAAAATTTCATATAAAAATATTTTTACTAATCATTTTTTGCTATGTATTTGTGGAAGTTGATAACAACAGAGGGATAAGGCGGGAAGCATTGAGGCTTAGCGTTGAAGGTAAATAAAGAGGAAGTGGAAGGTGAGGTGGCGAAAAGGCGCAGGAGGAAAGTACGGTGGGGACCACATCAGTGTAATAAATTATTAACATCTTTTTGAAATTTTAGTTTGAGAAAATTATCTAAAAATTCTTCCACCCTAGATGTCTATTGTCTAATTGAGAATATGATTGGGTTACTTTAAATTTAAGATTAATCTCCATTAAATTAAGAGTACTAATGTTAAAGGCCTTCTAACAATGCGTTTTGCAAAATTTGAATTTTTATTTTCTTTTTGCAAAAATATAATTGTTTACTATCTTAATTAACATTTTGTTAATCATTAATTGTAAAATTATTGATCAAAAATATCAAAAAAATCATCTTTTTTAGTGGGTGCAATTCATCTTTAACAAGCGTAACTCTTCTTCAACTGCCCATATGACACATATAACTCTTCTTCAACAAGCCAAACTACACGACATGTCCGAGGAAGTATCTGCCTGTCTTATTGCATAAGTGAACGAGTACGGTAGTATTTATAGACTGAGCAGTAGGTGAGCTCTCAGTAACAAACTACAGTAACGAACTATAACAGAACTACAACAGAATAATATCTCAGCGGAATTCATAACGAACTACACGTGACACTTGACAGACACGGAAGCTAGTCTGACACGTCGATAGTTACAAGTCATTATCAGGTGGCCGTGTGTGTGTAATGTTATATATTCATTATTTTAGAATTATTGTACAAAAATTCAAAAAATGCTTTTTAAAAGAGGTAAATTTGATAAAATAATTATAAATTAAGATGAAAATTAAATTTATATTTAATTTCATATTATACTATATTATGGAAATTATATAAATAAATATGGTAAAATAATAAATTTTATTATTTATGAATATTTTTCTAAAAATTGTAAGATTATTATTGTTCATTTGAAATTACCTACTTTTCTCTCTTTCTTATTTTCTCTTGTTTGGTCAAGCGCAAGGACAGAAAATCACTTGTCCTTCTGTTCCTTTTTTTAATAACCCTTTTGGTAAGTGATAACTTTATTTTATTTAAAGGCAAGAGCTCAATTTTGATCATCTAAGGGTTTCAGTTTGATCTCTTATGCTTAAAACGTCATTTTAATTAATACTCAATTTTAATACAATAGTCTCAACATTAGAAAATATTGATATTGTTACCTGAAAAAAAACAGAGAAAATATTGATATCACAATTTTAAATACAGACAGCACATTATTATATACTAACATAGCATTATATTCTTAAGTACTGATATATTAAGTTTAGATTTAAGAAAATAAAAAAAATGATTGGAAGGAAAATCTCCTGATAATTCTTTATTGGATTTGAACAAATCGACAACTATTCTAACAATTCTACCAAGTTTCTAGAATATATGAAATTGAGGAATAAAGCATTAAGATATTTTTAATTGGATATACTACCATTCCTTCTGTCAAAAACATGAATTACCAATACACAATGATAATGCATATTTTTTTTTAATAAAAAAGATATTCTTCACATGGAAATTAAATCAACAATCATGTTTCGGGGAAAAATCCTTTTTAGTTAATTAACTGACAAGAGAAATACTTACGTACCCCCGGAGTGCCACGTCATTCATGCTCTGTCCAATGAAAATGTTCCAAGTATCATCTATTGTGATCTCATATCCCATAAATTTCTCCTAATTATTTTCATTTTTCCATAACCTATTACAATTGATATTTATTACGGAAAAAGAGGAATAATTATGAGAAATTTATGGGATATATGATCTACAATAGAGGATACTTGAAACATTTTCATTGGACAGAGTATAGATGATGTGGCACTCCGGGAGTATGTAAGTATTTCTGTAACTGACAATGGGGCAGCAATTATGGTATTGAGAGTTAATAGTAAAGAAATCTCCAAAAATGCTTGCCCATTGGATAAACCGTCTTGTACCACGAATGAATAACTTGGTGTCGTCTTCTTCTCCTACAATTCATGAAAGAAAACAAAATTAATAATAAGCAAAAACCTTAAAAAATAATTAAACCACAGTCAGTAGAAGAAAGTATATATTCTCACTTTGTCCCTTGCTTGAGTTTTCCTTTATCAGCTGCCTTGAAACTTCTCAAGAGCTTCTTGGCTGATTCATTAAGAGGAGAAGCTATGGCTTTTCGTTTCAGTGAAGGTCTTGAAGCATTCATGGAAAAAACCCTAGGAGACACGAAGTGAATATTCTCCATGTTTGTCTGCTGCTTATTCAAATAAATACCACACTTAACTATGGAAATATCTGGTGAGCTACACATGGCTTGTATGTCCACATCATTCCAATCCAATTCCAGAAACTTATGAAGCCCCTCCAACTCTTCTTCACTAAAAGTCTCAAGCAGATCAACCAGAATCACATGATCTTTCCTCCCAAAAAAACCAAACAGACGACCCTGTCTACTTTCATCAGGCTCATAAGGAACATCACTTTCTTTCCATGACATTTTACGACCATTGATTCTCATAAAAACTTGGAAGAAGCGCTTTGTTGTCTTTGCCTTCCCCGATTCAAATGCGACGATGAGACGAGGGAAAATTTTCCCCCGAACACGGAGAGAAAATGTGCCTCCTTTACAGCAATAGTCGAACCAATCAGGAAACGTTGTTGCCGGCATAATTATGGCCACGTGACAGCCCTCTTTTGCCTGATTTATCTAAACAGCAGTATAGAGACCAAAGATATTTTTTTCAGATTTAGATCAAACAAATATAACAATACTTTCAATTTAGGTGTTATATCGAATAACTTGATGCCCCCTTTCGTATAGGAATGTTTTCAATGTGAGCATACTGAAACTGCTTCTCACTGATAAGAAGTATGAGCACCAAAATTGGGTCCCACCAAAAAGAACCTCTAATTATAACATGATTTCTAGAAGTTTCATACCTTCAACATGACAAATAAAAATTATCAAAGCCTACATGAGAAATACCTGAGACCATAAACGGCCTGACGACTCATTTGTTAATGATCTGCAATTCTCTGCCATTATGTCCAGCAACGTTGGTGGTAGCTCAGGAATGTGTTTCAGCCTCTTGCAGTTATTTATTTCGAGTTTTCTTAGATAAGCACACTCCTTAATGCACTCAGGAAGGGACACAAAATCATTGCTTGACAGAAACAACTCTTGCACATTCTGGAAACATTTCAGAGTCAGGTCAACATCTTCATCCAAAAGTCCACTGTTTCCGAGATTCAAGTACTCTAAATTTGTGCAATTTATAACTGTTTGTCTCTCTTGCATTAATTTCTTCAAAGATTTTCTTCCATTAGGTTGAAGGCCTCCCAACTCAAGTTCACTAAGATTTTGTAACTTCAATAAGCTGTTTGGGAGCTCCCTAAGCCTTTTGCAGGACCTTACAACTAAAGTTTCAAGTCTTAATAGATTTCCAATGGAAGGTGGGAGCTCTTTAATAGAAGAGCCACCTGCATAAATACCTGTAAGTGCATCCATCTTTCCAATTATATGTGGGAAGTAGTCAAGTCTCTTGCAATTACTGAGAGTAAGCACTTGAAGAGATTCCATCTTGATTTCACGTGGGAAGCTTTCAAGTTTAGTGCATTCACCAACATCTAATTTGATTAGCTTATTGAGAGATCCAACCGAATGATGAACTTTGATCAGATTGCTACATTCGCGAAAACTTAATGTTTTTAGATTTTGAAAATGAGACATATCAGGTACTTCTCTTATGAATTCACACTGTGAGAAATTCAGATATGTCACAAATTCAAACTTCTGCAATACAAAAACAAAAAAAAAACTGAGATTATTTAATTATTAACTGCAACTATCGGGAAACATTATCTTTTGAATAGAAAATTCCAGTACAAGGAAAGTTAAAGTATTATTGATTCTTAGAAGGATATTATGGCTCTCTAAGGAATTTAATCAAAGAAAAAAGATTGAAAACAAGTACCTGGAATGGCTCTTCCAATTTGAAAAGACTTCCATATAGCTTGAAACAAACTAGTTTTGGAGGAGAAAAATGTGATGGTAAAGTCATAGAAGGATATCCCTCCCAATCAAGTAATCTCAAACTATTTGGGAGATACTTGGGACTAGTTAAAAATTGAGCATTTCGAACAATGAGAATCCGGAGGTTATTCATCTTCTCAAAGGCTAAACCATTCCACTTCACTTCTTCTTTTTGAGGTGGATCAAGTATTATTCCTTCAATATCATTTCCTCCCTATAATACAAGTAAAAAAAAAAAAAGTAACATTATAAGACATTTGTCAAAATTGCACAATTTAATGCATATAGGGAAATAGATAAATTTTGGAGTCATACTATATTTTTACGCAGCACATGAAGCACATCTTTGTAATACCATAACCTACTACGTTTACCAATATTTGAGGGTGCTTCCTGCTCAACAATCTCTTTACCCATGTGTTGTATTAGATCATGCATATGTAAGCGGCCATTATCATCAATAGTTATCATAGATTTATCAACAAGAACTTCAATATAAAACCTTGTCCCATAATAACAAGTTCCTAGTATGTCTTCAACAAATTCCAATGTCTCCTTTTTAAAGAAACAAGCAATGTCAAGGAAAATACGCTTCGCACCATCTTGTAAGCAATCATAGCTTATTTTCAGTATCTCATGTGTTGTCCTTCTTGAGATTTGATTATATTTTTTCAATGTGTATTTCCATTCCTCTATGTTTCTATGTGCCAAATTGGATCCTATCAATTTTAAAGCCAAAGGAAGGCCACGCAGAAAACTTGTAACACCAATGGATATGCTTTTGTAGCCTTTTGCAGGTCGGCCCATACCAAAGGCATGCCAAGAAAACAGTTCAAGAGAGTAATGCTCATTTAGCTCCATCACTTCATATGTTTTTTCAACATTTCGTGCAATTAGCAATTGTTTGTTTCTTGTTGTTATAATGATATTGCTTCCAAAACCAAACCAATGACACCCTCCTGCAAGTTGTTCTAACTGTTCAACCTCATCAACATCATCGAGAACCAACAAAACCTTCTTGTGAGAGAGTCTATGTTTTATTTTTGATATTCCTTCGTCAACACTCCCAAACTTCATCTTCTTTTCCTCAAGAATTTCTGATAGAAGTGTTTGTTGAAGGTGAACGATACCTTTATATTTCTTTGATTCTTCCCGGACATCAAACAAAAAGCAAGCACCTTCAAAATGGTAGAATATTGAATTATAGACAGCTTTTGCAAGCGTAGTTTTGCCCATTCCACCAGTTCCATGAATCCCCAACATACAAACTCTATCATTGGATTGGTTTAAAAGTGAAATTACTTCTTCCGTGCGAGGCTCAAGCCCAACAATATAATCAATGTTATGGGAGCGTTTAGGAGGCAGCTTAGCATACGCATGTTCCACAATGCTTTCAATAAATACACCTTCGTCGTATCTACAAAAGGGAAAAATTAACTTTTAACTATGAAGATGATTTTCTCAAAATGTTTATATTTTTAAGCACATTTATCATCATATATTTTTCAATGCAGAGTCCTACTTGATTCTTTGATGACCTCAAATTATAAATTAGCTCTGACAGATTTTAATTGCTTCACCATATGTGTTTCATTTTTTTTTAAAATTATAAAAGATTTGCTACTTAAATTATATCATTGAAGTAAATCCAAAAGTAATCATACATAAACAAAAAAACAGCTAAATATGGAACAATAGAAACCTCTAAATTGAAAATAAGTAGATTATGAATGTTAAACATTTATAAATAAAAAATTATGAATGTTAAACATATATAAAATCTTTACGAAGCCGTACAATTTTACAAACTATAAACAATATGTCTAATTTATTATGACCACAACCATTTCCGGTTTTCATCCCAGGGATGAGTCTGGTGCCCATCGTTATAGCGAAATCTACACCGTTAACGGCTCAAATTCAACAATTTTCCTGATAATTTTTAAATAAAAATCATTTCTAAAAGAACAAATTTATAGTTAAGAGATTACCTTTAATTAAAATATTTAAACATCCTAAAGAGCTTGCTAACCACTAATTAATTATTTGAAAATTTCATCACAAGAGGGTTTCCAGAAAAGAGTACAAGAAACCTACCCGTATTGTAAAACCCATGCGGATGATAAGCTAGCAGCTTCAAACAAAGCAGACCTCCATTTGCACACTTTGTCTAAGTCATCTCTGAATCTATCTTCATGAACAGTCATGGCTTCCTGAAAGCTATTTCTCTGATATTGAACATCCCTTGGATCCACCTTGTAAAAGATGGGCATAATCAGCTGTTTCTTCTCCTTCTTGCATTGAATGATGTGAGCCAGTTCGTCAAGGCACCAAGTGGAAGTTGCATAGTTTTGAGAGAACACAATAATAGAAATCCTCGATCTCTCAATGGCCTTAAGAAGAGCAGGTGCGATCCGTTCCCCTTTACCGAGCTTTTTGTCATCAATGAAGGCGTTGATTCCCTTACGTCGCAAAGCTTCATAGAGAGGCACAGTGAAGGATTTGCGAGTGTCTTCGCCTCTGAAACTGAGGAAAACATCATATCTATACGTATTGCTTTTGCTACCAACGACAAAGGATGATGTTGATGCTTCTTGAATCGCCATGGCTGCTCCTAAATATGATTATGGGATTTAATCGAGTAATTATTTAAGCAGAGCAAACCTTTGGGGAATTATTGATCATGATAAGCAAATAATTAATTCATTTTTGGGTTTGAAAATGCCACACTGGTTTCTTTGAACATATCAAAATGGGAATGTTCGGTACGTAAAAGACGCCTCGCTGCTTTCTTTGAAACTTTCTACCTGCGAGACAAAGAGAGACAAGAAGAAAATTGATATAACCGTCAAGATGGAGGGGCTCAAGAATGATCACAATTAATGAACTTTTTTTAATGAATAATATATGTTATAGATAATTATGCATTTCACTCTTTTGCTTTTTCTCCTGGAGCTAACGGCTACACCTTCGTGGCAGGTATAGTATGTCTTAACCTGCGAGATCTGATTTGGAAGAATGTCATTTTATAATGTGTCAATTATAAAAAAAATACTAAAACAAATAAATTAAATTTGGACCATCCAAAATTAATCTGAATGGTCCAGATTAAGATGTGACCACCAAGGAATGTGCTGCCATCTTGTCTACTGTATAGGATGGTTATCTTGTATGTTTTTACACGATACATTTTCTATATTATGATGACCATAAATTATTATAAAAACAAATTTAACAATGGATTTTATAATTTTATTTTTTGAAAGAGATCAACATTTAATGAATATATGCTTTTTAATAGTAGAAAAACCCGCGCGCCTGTAAAGAACAAAAGAAGCAATTGTAGGCTTTAGAAGCATATAAACAAATTATTAAAAAATTATCTGACGAATAATTCACCAATATTGGCAAAGACCGAGGCAGAAGTTTAATTTTAGTTTGGATCCGAAACTTTCAATTATTGAACGAATCAAAGTTAAGATATATGTACTGTACTAAAAAGATGCTTTACTTCTGGTTTAAAAACAAAGTAACAAGCAAGTGCATGCCTTACTGCTTTATTTGCTGCCAGAAGGACCCACTTGATGAGAGGCTTAATTGAAGATACTTAAGAAGCGGACAGCAATGTTTTCACTAATCTTTTTCTCTACTTTCTTTATGCTTAATGTCTCTATTATTGGATTAATCTTTGATGGTTGATATTTATTTGTAAGAATATTATTATAATATTTAATAATAAATAATAAAAATAGATAAATAAATTATACTGTTAAAGTTTGATGGGAATAATTTACTATTGTATATTTTCATTATATAGTAATATAATACTATTATAATGATTAATAATATAATAATATTTTTATACAGTATTAAATCTCAATTATTGGAAGTTAATACAATGGTAGTGGAGATATTAATTTAATGGAAAGGGAAGTTAGTGGAGACATTTTTCTCCCCTCAAGAAATATAACATTAAATGAACTTTTTTTTTTGCCAGCACATTATGTTAAGTCATGATGTAATACCTCACAGTTACACAATCTATTGCGCATTCAGAAGCGTTATCGTTCAGGCAAATAAATAATTAAAGCCCATAAATTATGAACTTTCATCTTGATCATTTGGTTACCATTCATTTGATACTTTTAGATTTTCAGTCCAACTTTAAAAAATCATAACTAATTCTAGAAAAATCATATGAGGGTGCTCTAAAATTCTTTTGAAAGCTCTTGTAGTCCTTTACATGAGAAAAATATGATATTGGCCATACAATATGGTAGTTAATACAGTTTATTGAATTACTAAACCCTCTTTGATTTACTAACACATTTTGTGCCTCAACTTCAAAAATTTATAACTTAATCTATAGAGTTTCAATTAACCTTATTTAGGACTTAATTGAAAGCCCAATGTGTCTACTTAGTCCATAAAAATTATCATGAGCAATAGAGATCATTTACTCTGCTTTAACGAATCAAACATCAGTCGTATCCTAAAAACTACTTAATCTAGATAATCATGATCATGCATCTTAAAATCATACTTTCAAGGTCATACTTAGGCATGCAGTCACTTATCATTCATCACTATATATCATATATACATGCCAATGCCTCATATTGAATTTACACAATTTATAATAATTGCTATACATTTAATAATTTGCAGCAAAATAATGCTATAGAAGCTTATCTCTTTTGTTTTACTTACCCTTTGCCTTTTGCATTCACTTTTCTTTTGGAAGATTGTAACCTAGCATGGTTAGTTATTGATAGGTGAGATTCAAAGAATCCCAATAGCAACCAATTACCATTCAAGCAATCAAGTTATACTTCAATCATTTAACTCATTAACAAATAGCATGGCTAAGGCTTACATATAATCAAGAATATGCACATAAAATATAGAATTGTCAATCATGGCCATGAAACAATTCAAAACAATCATCCAACATGTTCAAGATAAAATAAATTATTCAACTCATAGTAAGCTAAGAAGTACAACAAAACACAAGCACAACTTAAATGCAAGCATAGGTAAAGTTGCTACCTTTAAGCTTTATTAGCTTTTTCTTACTTTTATTTTCCTCCCATGCAGCTTCCTTATCTATGTTTCCATTCTCATTTCCATAGTGTCCAATAGCCCTGAATAAATATTACACATCAATTCTTAAATTCATTAGGACCACCGGAATCACTAACATCTCATAATGCAATTACATTCCCAATGTTGATTTAAAGAAACCTTTAAGCTTTCCTTCCAGCACTTTTTAAACTTATTTAACGGCTTTTCAAAGACACTCACTACATATTGGTGCTTATAATATTTTCAACGTCAAATATTCCACAATTAAACTCCCTTTTTACTATCATCACTCAAAATTAATGTTTAATCACCAAGAAACATCAAGCTTTGTTCTTCAAGCTTAACTTCACAAATTTCAGTTTTCATGGTGGTTATTCTCTCAAATCATACTTTAACACTTGAGCCACTAACTTCTCCTTTAGGAAGCGCTAAACAGTGGCAAACTTGAATCAGTTTTCAGCTTCAAAAATATCACTCTAACCATTGAATTCATTTCACTTGCATATAACTTTAGTACATGCCGAAGCATTGCAATTCTGTGCGTGTTGGTTCAGTTTCCTTTTTTGTTTTTTGTTTTTTGTTTTAACAATCCGAACAGCAACATGAAAATGATTAAACCATAGCAGCCTCCTCATTGATACAACCTATAGCTCCTATTCCGTAACACCTTTGAGATCTGATATTCTCTTCTTCTTCTTCTTCTTTTCCAGGTTTGCAAAATGCTTGATCTATCTTAATAAATCAGCATGCGTGTGATAAAAAAAATTCCATTACAAGTCTTACACTAACAACTAAACATGATTCTTATGATCTAATCCTTTGATTCATCACTTTCTCTCTCTGAGTTCATTTTCACTCACCGTCTTCTTATGAAAGACACCCCATATAAAGAAAATAATTATGGATTAGTGCTCAGGAGACTTACCTCATTCAGATCCAACCAAGCATGTGAGTTTCGGACCTCACTTCCTCTCCTTCGTCCCCTTCGTTCTTGCTCCCTCTCTCTCTCTCTCTCTCTCTCTCTCGGTTTCTTTCTCCGTTCCTCTTCCCCTGTTTTATGTCTTCACCGACTTTGAGAGCAAAGCAGAGAACTTAGACGGTTTTCATAAGCTGCCACATGTGTGGCATGTGTGTGGGGGTGATTTCACCTCTCACATTTCTCCCTTTTGCATTCTGATCCTACCCTCTTTTTATTTTTATTTTTTGTTTTTTTTAATAAATCCAGAAATGCAATAATAACCATTTTGGTGCCAATAAGTAACTTCCATAAGATCAGGCAACTTGGCTTCTTAGGAACCACAAAAATTTTTCACATAAGCTTTATTACATCATATAGGCTTGATTCCTCCCATTAAGTGAATTTAATCACTTACAAATGCTTTTTTTTTGTTCGAAATTCTTTGATTATATAATCAATATTAACTATCAATAATTCAAATTTATTAGGGAGTAATCCCCTAATTTTTTTTTTCAGCTCAAATTTGATCACTAGGTATTTTGTTTTTACTATAATTTTCAAGAAAATACCTTATTCTAAGATAAAATGCCCTAAAATCCTCTTTTAACTAAATTTTTCATTCCTTGGGTATGAAACCATTTTTATAAATTCACATAAATCTTAAAATGGTTTTCCCCTATTTTTACACAATTATTTGAGGCCTCATGCTACTTTTCATAATTATATTTGGCTAATAATTCTTTATTTAGCCAAAATTAAAAAAAAAAGATACTAAAACTCAATTTTGAGATAATTTCTGCTATTTATACCTCAGTCATGCCTCAAATATAGTTTAGGGAATTATTCTCTACCTTTCTATTCATTCAAGAGATTTTCTTGAAATTCTAGGTATAATTTCTCAAATTATCTTTACATACTCATAATTTTTAGAAATTACGCTTTTGCTAAAACCCGGGGCGGTAGACATATAATGTTACCTTGGTGATTTCACTATTGTATTTGGCCCTTGATTTACATTTCACCTTTACTCAGGAGAGCCAAATGTTACAAAGTCCTTGGGAATCATTTATCTTTCAGGGTATTTTTCAGGATTATTGTTCAACTGGACTTGGTAACCTATATAATTTACACTTATTCTTGAGCTTGTAGGCTCAAAATTTGGGACATGACACATGACCTGAGATATTTTAATTGATTGTTATCCTTTTATTTTTTTTTTTCTTAATTTTATCACAATATAAAATAAAAAATATATATATGTATTATTTAATGAGATTCATTTTTTTTAAGTCACTTTACACCAAAAATCACTTTTAAACAATTTTTCATTTTACAAAATACTTTTTAAATAAGAGTCATTTTTTATGCATTTCAGTCAAAAATCATTCAAGCAGTGTACTCATGCCCATGATTTAAGGTATGCTTTTAGTTCGTTCTCTAACAAAAAGCACGAGCAGCAAGCACTTACTTTTTTTAAGACGCTAACTTTCACATCAGCTAAGAAGTAGACGTCGTTTATCACCAAATTAATAATAATAATAATAATAATAATAATAATAATAATAATAATAATAATAATAATAATAATAATAATAATAATAGTAAGTACACGTCGTTATCTCAGGTTTTCTGTTAGTGCGCCCAACAGTTAACCAAATGGACCATATATAAACTATGTGCTATGGGAATACAACAGTTCAAGTCGTTTTAATGCTAGTTGATAAATGACTCAACGAAATAATATAAATTTTATGTTATTTTTGAGAAAAATAAACCTTTTGATTGAGAAAAATCAGCTAATCAGAATTGATAGGTTTTTTTTTCTTAAAAACAAAATAAAAAATGAATTTTTTTGATGTGTTGCAAGCTCATTAATAAAAAATGATGAGTTGTTGTGTTTTTATTGAATAGAGTTTAAATGAAATGATAGTCTTAGAGTATTTATATTTAATATTTTTAAATAAATTTATTAACTTATGATATATAATATATCAACATATAATGTTACTTTACTTAATTTTTTGGGTTAAACATACTTTTGGTCCCTAAAGTTTACTTTAATTTGGGTTTTAGTCCCTGAAGTTTAAAAGTGATGGTTTTGGTTCCTCAAGTTTACTTGTTCAAAACTGTTAGTCCCTGTAGTTTTAAAAGGTCCCTGTACTTTTAACTAATTTTGTTTTTTATCTCTATATTTTGAATGAATTTTGGTTTTAATCCTTATACTTTGGATGAATTTTTGTTTTGATTCATAAATTTAATTGTATTAATTAATGCAGTCAGACATTTAAGTCCCTAAAACTACAAAGATAAATTATACAACAATTTTTTTTTTCATGTTACCTTGTCCAGTTATTAAGAAATTTCACTATAATTAACGGAATTAGTGACACATAAGCAAAATTAACTGTATTAACATTAGGTGTAAGTCATTTTAAAACTATAGAAACTAACAGTTTTAGACAGAGTAAACTTGAGGGATCAAAACCACAACTTTTAAACTTTAGGGACTAAAAATCAAATTAGGGTAAACTATAGGGACTAAAAGTAGATTTAACCCTAATTTTTTTTTTGAATTTAGTATCGTGTCTATTATTATCAAGGCTGACTTTATTCAATATGAAATTTACCGTTAAACAGAGCTCATAGCTACAGGCTTGGAGCTAGTAGGAGGAGTGAAAAGACTTGACAGAATATTTAATAGTAATATATTATTCCCGTAAACAGAAAATACAGAATATTCAATAGTAATATATTATTCCCTTTTGCATTGTTTCATTACGCACTCAAAAGGCATCGCATTCTTCCACATATCTCATAGTCACTGTAAATTCCAAATAAAAAGCCATACCATCGTTATGATGTCTTCCAGAGTTTTCTCTTCCAATATTAAGTCTTTTATTGTATAAATTACATATTGCAGGAAATTTGAGAACTACACTGTTTTATTTGTAATCCACTGTCAACC
Organism: Vachellia collinsii; assembly: GCA_006871305.1. Lineage (NCBI taxonomy): Eukaryota > Viridiplantae > Streptophyta > Magnoliopsida > Fabales > Fabaceae > Vachellia > Vachellia collinsii. The sequence continues at coordinate 15,786 of QFDD01000332.1, read as the reverse complement.
CATTTTTTGCACATAAGCTAAAATGATGCACGCTTTTCATATCTACAAATAATGTAACTTATCATTAACATACATGCACGCATGCATAACATACATAATATGTATGTTATGCATGCATTTATGTATGTATAATACAGAAAAGTAGGCTGGAGGATAAAAAATTATTTCAAACTAAAAATATATATGCGATCGAATCCATTAATGGGATTTTTTAATTTAATTATTTTATATGTTAATTCTGTATTTATAGTATATTAATTAATTTATTAACATATTAAATAAATAATATACAAAATCCAATACAGAAAAATTAAAATATATTAAATTAACAGTATTAATATTTCATTTTACTCAAAACGAATATTAATTAATGTATATTAGTATATGCCTCTCTCACTCTCTCTCTCTCTCGGGCGCGCGCATATATATGCCGCGGTGTGACATGGCGTGACCTGGGATGGTGGCAGGTGCTGTGGCAAGAGGCACAAAGCGATGGGGCTGAATATTTCCATTTCTTTTCTCTCTTTATTTTTTATTCTTCTTCTTGGTTTTTCCTTTCTTCTTCTTTTTGCTTTAATTTTATTGTTACTCATAGAATCAGTAACAGTATTACATACAAAAAAAAAACATTAACACTATAAGCAATTGACAAGCAGTTGGTAGACAAGCAATTGTAATATTTGATGATTGATAATTGATGCCTAACAATACAATAATCTCCAAAGACGATGCTTACCCATCGGAAAAATCATCTTCTTGTTCCATGAATAAAATTTTCGGCTTTGCTTAGTTCTCCTACAACACAATATGAAAGGGAAATTAACAAAATTAAGAATGATAAATTTAAGAGTCATGAAACGATTATGATTAGTAGGAAGGATAGGCTCATCACCTTGTCCTTCTCTTTGGGTTATCGATCTTTCCTTTATGAGTAGTCTTTAACTTTCTCAGCAACTTCTTGGGTGGTTCATTAGAAGGAGAAGCGATGGCTCTTCGTTTCAGTGAAGTTTTTGAAAGCAAAGAAGACTTGAACTGTACATTCTCCATGTTTGTTTGCTTCCTGTCAACATAAACCCCACAATTAACTATGTCTATATCTTTGGTGCGACATGTAACTTGTATTTCCACATCATTCCAATCCAATTTAAGAGACTTATTAAGTCCCTCCAACTCCTCTTCTATAAATTCACCTAGTAGATCACACACAAATACATGGCCTTGTTTACCATGAGAAACCAAAACACGTCCTCCTTCAGCTTCAATAGGGAAATCACTTAGCATCCATGGCATTTTGGAACTACCATTGATGCTCATAAAAACATGAAAGCTTTGTCTCTTATTTCTGTTGGCCTTCCGCGTCTCAAATGCGACGACGACACGAGGGAAATTTTTCCCACGAACATGAAAAGACAATGTGTCTCCTTCACAGCATTGGTCGAACCAATCGGGATATGTTGTTGCAGGCATCCAGATTGCCAAGCGCTGGCTGTTTATGGCCTACGGTATAAAGAACAGTAATAACCAAAGGTATTTTCAGATTTCGAAGCGGTTAAACAATATTGAGAGAGAAGATCCTTATTAGCTTCCCGTTAATACAAACATTGACAATGACTTAATTATTAGTGATACATTAGTGACACGTGAGCAGACAAGTTCAACTAAAAATTATATCAGTGCGGACATTAATTTGTAGATACACATGGAAGAGAAGGACAAATATGTTGAAAGCATGTTAAGAGCAGAAAACCAGTAAAAAAAAAATCTCCTTTATGAAAGGTAGAGGGGCTTTGCAATATGAGACGAACAGTGTTATATGACGATGAATGTTAAACTGTAAAAGGATAACAAAAGCATAAAATGAAAGTAAATGAGATGAAGAAGTTGAGATAGATGTACAACAATACAACAAAAAATATAAGATTCATAATGAAAATATACAAGAAAGAATTGGAGTGGCTTATATTATAATGACAATGTTATAGAAAATTGTTTGAGATATGATTTGGAAATGTATAAAGAATGTCGTTGGATGCACCATTAAAGAAGATAAATCAAACAATATAAAGTCATTTAAAACGGGGGTAGAAGAAGACCCAACAGAACATTCAAAGAAGTTATTGAATGAGACCTTTTTTTGGTCAATAATTTATCTAAAAGATTTTTTGTTGATGGAACATAATGGCATATAGAGCAACCAATGTAGCTAATTCCAGCCAGTGGGATAATGCTTACTGTTATTGTATGTTACTACTCACCCTTTATTCAAAATAATAATGAAAATAGCAAAACAGAAAAAGAATGAGAAAAAACCTGAGACCATAAAAGGCCTAAAGACTCCAAAGTTAATGACGTGCAATTCTCTGCCGTTATGTCCCCTAACCTTGATGGCAGCTCTGGTATATCTCTAAGCCTCTTGCATTTACTCACTTCCAGTTTCCACAAATGAACACACTCCTTAATGCACTCAGGAAGCGATACAAAATCATTCCGTGATAGATTTAAGTCTCTCACATTCTGAAAACATTTCAGAGTTAGCTGAACATCTGCATCCAATAGACCACAATTATGGAGATCCAAGCGATCTATGTTTGTGCAGCTATTAATTGGTGGTTGGCTCTCTTGCATTATTTTCATCAAAGAGTTTCTTCCGTGAGCTTTTACACCTCCTAATAGAAGCACTCCAAGATTATGCAATGTCAATAAGCTGTTTGGAAGCTCCCTAAGATTCTCGCAGGATCTTAAACTTAGGGTATCAAGCCTAGGAAGGTTTCCAATGGAAGATGGGAGCTCATTAATAGCAGTATCTTCTGCCAAAATTTGAATTAGATGTTCCATGTTGCCCACTATCTTTGGGAAGTATTCAAGACTCTTGCAGTTATTGAGATTGAACAGTTGAAGAGATGGCAACATGATTTCATGTGGAAAGCTTTCAAGTTTGATGCATTTACTAACGTCCAATTCCACTAGCTTACATAGAGATCCCACTGAATCATGAACCTTGATCAAATTGTGACATTGGCGAAAGCTCAATGTTTTTAAATTTTGAAATTTGGACATGTCAGGTACTTCGGTTATGAATTTACACTTTGAGAAATCCAAATATGTTAAATATTCAAACTTCTGCCAAAAAAAAAAAACAGAGAGAGATCATTTGGAAATGTGATTAGCTTGTAAGGCATAGCCCATCTGGTACTAAGATAATATGGAAATGAGATAGAATGGAATGATATAAAATAAAATGTAATTAAATGTTGATTATCCTTTAGAATGCAGGAAATGAAATCAAGATTATTAGGACTCCAATCAAAGGAACCTATATCTTTTAAGTAAACTATTTCAAACTTCATTTGATTTTATCTTAATAATTATTTTTCATCATTTCTTAATTTCAATGTTTAGCTTTATATTTTTTTATTCAAAATCACTGAAATATCCTTAAAAATAGTGGAATGATGAGAAAATAAAAATGATTTTTATTATTATAAAAATTAATAAAAGGTTAATGTATTAATACTCAACATTCTAATCATTTTGATTGCATATTATCATACTATCACAAAACTTACAATTTAAAATTTTGAATTGCAAGTTGTTAAATTTCTAAATATTTTTTTTTCTTCATTAGAGTTATTAGGAGATTTGCTCGGATTTAGAAACATTTTGGAGGTTGATTAACGATCAGAAGAAATAGAAAAGGACATTTAACCAAATAATAAAGAGTGGGAAAAAAACATGTGCGTACCTCGAATGGTTCATCGAATCTGAAAGGGCCTCCGTGTATCTTGAAGCAAACTAGTTTTGGAGGAGAAAATTTTGGTGGTAAATTTATAGAAGGATATGCCTCCCAATCAAGTAATATTAAACTATTTGGAAGATATTTAGGACATGTTAAAAATTGGGTATTGCGAATAATAATAATTTTAAGATTATCCATCTTCTCAAAGACGAAACTACTACATTTCACATCTTCCGGTTGAGGTGGATCTAGTATAATTCCTTTAATATTGTTGCTTCCCTGTAATTCAAGCCCAAAAAGGTAACAATGTTAGATATAGCAACCAATTAAATTAGACAATAAATTCATCGTGAATAGTACATGTAAAGGAAAATAGATAATAAGAATTAGAATCTTACCGAATTTTCCTGTAGTACTTTGAGAACATCTTTATAATACCATAATCTACTGCGTTGGGCCGGATCTAATGGTGCTTCTTGCCTAACAATCTCTCTACCCATTTGTTGTATTAGATCATGCATGTATAAATAACCATTATCATCAAAAGTTATCAAAGATTTTTCAACGAGAACTTCAATATAAAACCTAGCCCCATTATCACAAGCTTCTAATATTGCTTCAACAAATTTGAATTTCTCCTCTTTGAAGAAACAAGCAATATCTAAGAAAATACATTTCGCACCGTCTTGTAAACAATCATAACTTATCTTCAATACATGATGAATTGTTTTTTCTGGGGTCTCATCATATTTCTTCAATATAGATCTCCACTCCTCAATGCTTTTATTGGCCAAATTGGAGCCAATCAATTTTAAAGCCAGGGGAAGGCCATGTACATGCCTTATAACATGAATGGACATATTTTTATAGCCTTTTCGGGGTTGGCTCATTCTAAAGGCATACCAACAAAAGAGTTCAAGAGAGTAAAGCTGATTTAGCTTCCTCATTTCATATGTCTTTTGAATATCACATGCAATTAGCAATTGCTTGTTTCTTGTCGTTATAATGACCTTGCTTCCATAACCAAACCAATCACACCCTCCTGCAAGTTGTTCTAACTGTTCAACCTCATCAACATCATCAAGAACCAACAAAATCTTTTTGTGAGAGAGTCTATGTTTTATTTTTGATATTCCTTCATAGACACTACCAAACTTCATCCTCTTCTCTTCAAGAATCTCTGATAGAAGTGTCTGTTGAAGGCCAACGATGCCTTTATATTTTTTTGATTCTTCTTTGACATCAAACAAGAAACATGCACCTTCAAATAGGTAAAAGATTGAACTATAGATAGCTTTTGCAAGAGTTGTTTTGCCAACTCCACCAGTTCCATGGACCCCCAACATACAAACATGATCATTAGATTTATTCAGAAGTGACATCACCTCTTCTATGCGAGGCTCGAGTCCAACCATAAGATCAGTGTTTTGGAAGCGTTTAGGAGGTAGCATAACAAATGCATCTTCCACAATCCTTTCAATAAACTTGACTTCGTTTCTACAGAAGTACAACTTATGGTTTTAATTTCATGTGATGATTCACGCAAAATGTCTTCTTTTATATTTTCTTGTCGTTTATCGTACATTCTTTTAGGGAAAAAAATTTAATTTTGATTCTTTAAAGATAGCCTCAATATCAATAAGCTAACAACTTTTTTTTTTTTTACCATTTCTCTATGCAAAAGTTGTTTTTTCTTATTTCAACTTACAAACCTATAAATGGTAAGATTTAAATAAAACTTGAATAATAGTTTTTATAAATTCAATAAAATATACAATAACGTGTATGTCTTGTTTATTCAAAAAGCTCATTGATTTGTATTAATATATCAACATCCAACATACTACTGCATTCCAAAGAAGATTAGTAAATTGAGAAGATTCACAAGCTTTTAAAAGAAAATAGTACAGCCATCAATCTCAATAGATTGTCTGCTTAGTAACATATCTTCTACTCAATTTGTTAGAAGTATAATTATTTAGCTTTTGGCATTTCACTGATCCAATAATAATCATAATGTCCGATTACAAAAAATACTCGAACGTTATTTAATTTTGTGATTTGAATTATTGAATTTAAAAATTAAATTAAAAATATTTTTGTTAATAAACCTTCAATTAAAATTTATTTGAAGATTTTGGAAAAACTTTGAAGATTTTAAATCATCGGCAACCACTAATAGATTCTTTGAAAAACATCAGCAGAAGGAAATTAGACAGAGCCTACCCATCATCAAAAAGCCATGCTGATGACGATTTTGCAGCTTCATACAAGGCTGACCTCCATGTTCTCACTTTGCCTAGGTCATCTCTGAACCTTTCTTCAAGAGCATCCATGGCTTTCTCAAAGCTGTTTCTCTGATTTTGAACATCCAATGGATCAACCTTGTAAAAGATGGGCATAACAAGCTGGTTCTTATGCTCCTTACACCAAATGATGTGGGCGAGTTCCTCAAGGCACCAGGTGGAAGTAGCATAGTTCTTAGAGAACACAATAATAGAAATCATTGATCTCTCGATGGCTTTAAGCAGGGTAGGGGAGATCTCTTCCCCTTTCCTAAGCTTCTTGTCGTCAATGAAGGCGTTGATTCCTTTTCGATGCAAAGCTTTGTAGAGAGGCACGGTGAAGGATTTGCGAGTATCTTCACCTCTAAAACTCAGGAAAACATCATATCTATACTTACTTTTTCTGGTGAAGCTGAGGGATGATGGTGAGGGGACTTGAATCGCCATATGGCTGAGATAATCGCAGTGGTGAAGCTATATATGTTCTGAGATTTAAAACTAATTAGGTTTTAATTGATTGGAAGGTGCAGGGGGGATTTCCGAATGTTGCAGAGCGAGGATGGTGCTTTTGTTTTTGTTTCTTTTATAACCTGACGATGGATCCATTTTTGTCTTTTTTCTTGTTTGTTTTTGTTTTATTTTCATTTATTTTCAAGGATTCAACAATCTGAAGCGGACCAAGATGCATATAGTATGTGTGAAGCCAAATTCCTAGAAAACTAATATATATATATATACATCTATATATATAACATAGGGGCTAGGGGATATTGTAAGGTTTTTGTTGTTGTTGTTTTGTCTAAGAGTATATGATATTTATCATAAATAGTTTTGCATTATCAAATGATAAAATAAAAAATTTTATAATAGTCTCGTCCGTTAATAGTGGAAATGGATCCAAACGGTGCAGAATTTTTTTTTTTTTGGCCTGACAAATGGTGGAGAAAATGAAGCTTCGTTTTTGTTTGACTTTTATGGTTTCTGGAAGTTGTTCTGGAAATAAATAAATCATTAAAAAATTTATATTCTTAGACTATTAAATGATCATTTGTATGCAAAAAATTAATCATTAAAAATAATTCAATCATTCGTGCGAAAGAAGTATTTAATTTAAGTCAATAAATATTATACTATTAAATTATATGTTTTTAACGAATTCTGTTTTTTTTTTTAACTCAGACAATGGTTGATGGATGGTGAACATATATTTTAGGTTAGAAATTAGAATATAGACTCGTCACCTTAATGCGGAGAATATATTGTTGAGGAATCTTAATTATTGATCAATTGGTAACGGAGACATCAAAGTTCAAAGTATTGTTTGTCATATATGATTATCGGAGTCTTCGTCCATTATTGAAAACATCGAAGGGATCTCATTAAAGAATCTCTATTCTTTCACACAGGCCTGACATTTTTTTATGACTATTATTTACGCTTTTTTTTTAATAAAATAACACCTGACATAGTATTATTGTTTTTCAGCTACATTCAATACCCTAAACCATATATAAAATTAGATTGTTGGATGTAAATAAAAAATAACATCATAGGGTATTGAATGCACCATAAAGTAAAATTAAGGTGTTGGATGCTATTAGAAAAAAAAAAACTTTTTTCTTAATAATGGTGGGAATGGAGAGCAAAGCCCAAAAAGAAGGAAGAGAAAAACAGGAAATAAGGGATGGATGACACTATTTTAACTCAAAATCTTAACACTTAATTATATGGATCATTTCACTTTATTTTTTGTGTGCGTCTATATATATTATAGGTCTAATCATATCCAATGCAAAAAAATTTATATTAACTAAAGCGCACTTACACATCTTGACAAAAGATACACACAAATTATAGCTATAAGTGAAAATACACGACACTCAAAAAGATATTATTCCCTTTTGCTTTACTTCATTATTTCCCACTCAAAAGACTCAAAAGGCATCGCATTCTTCCAAATATCTCATAGTTACGTCAATTCCGAATAAAAAGCATGCCCATTATTATTATTTTTTTTTTTGCCGACCCATACCCATTATACTTCGATTCTAAAAAAAGGGCGACATCCAGCTGGCAGGGCCATTTTCATAAAGAAGGATTCCACGTACCTTCTATCCTTAATATAAGAAAGGAAAATTTTTATTAAATCTAACCAAAATGCATAAATCTTAATTTAAATCAACACTTTTATCAAATATCTAAAAAGGTATATAGGCGTTATTAGAAATTTATAAATATTATTAAAAAGACCATAATACTCTTTTGTCATTAAAAAAAATTGAAGGTATATATTTGTATATCAATTTTTTAATTACAAATTTTCAAAAGCTCTTCACCCTAATGTCAAAATGTACTCCTTCTTGAATTATTAGGATCTGAACTTCTAATTTTTTTTAGTTGAATTTTAATAATATTGAGAGTATGTTTTGATAGTTTATTTTTAACTCTAACTTTTGAATTGTTATTTTGTTATGAATTTTTTGGCAAAAAATTTGCTATGAAAGGTTTATACAAAATTTTGATTTGAATCTGAATTTGTAGATTGCTAGTTTGTATTGAATTTTTCTATTTTATTTTAAATTTTATTATTTTATTAGTTTTAATATATAAGCGATTAACAAAGCATATAAACATTTTAATAATTATTACGGCCAAGAAGAATTATCTTGCCCACACACTTCCAAAAAAAATTAAGAAATAAAGGGAAGGCATGGAGCAAAGAGGAAATGTCTTGTTGAAAAGAATAGCAAAGAGAAAAAGGGTTAGGACAAAAAAGAGAGAAAAGAAAAGGGTATATAAGTAAAATCACAAAATTCAAAAATATCAAATAAGACCTATAGATCTTATTAGGGATTTGTTAAAAGTATAGGTCTAAATCATAATTTGTATATTTCAGTTGGATTTATTTAGAATTCTCCCTTATAAGAATCAGTCGACAATTTTGGAGAGATTAAAGAAATCAGTGAAATTAGTTAATTTACTCAATGTTCAAAAAATACCCTTGCATAAAATTCTAAAAAAAACAAAAACAAAAACGGCGGTTGATGATTAAACAGTATCATCAGTGGTAGGTATCGAGAGCAAAAACAAAACGGTGGGCACAACGGCAATGGCCGCAACAACAGCAAGGAAGAGCAGGAGAAGGCTTTGGTTGCTTTGATAGATCATCGTACCCGTGAAGTTAAAAATATTGGTTAGTTTGAGAAAAATGGTTAAATATATGAGGCAAAGTGAATTGAGTCTTACATCTAGGATCAAATCTAATTTTCAATTAATTCTTATAATAAAGATCGGAGATAGTAATAAATATGTTATATTATAGCTTTTAGAAAAAAAAAAATCTTCTAATCTTATAATTTTAACTTTATTGTAACTTAATCCCTATACTTTAATTCAATGCAATTCATTCGCTATAATTTTAACTCGATTGTAATTTAATTCCTATACTTTTACTTATTACAATTTGTTTCTATAGTTTAAACAATTTTGTAATTTGGTCCCTATGTTTCAACAATTAATAAAAACTGTGATGGAAGTGCTTTTAATCACATCGGTAGTGTAGTAAAGAAATCACCTCAAAGATGGCTCTCTTACTTTGATAGCTAGTTATTAAATACACACACACTCGTAAATATATTATGTTGCATTACTTTTTTTTTTGGCCAAATATTGTGTTGCATTACTGATAAATAGGTTTGGTTGGGTTTTCTTTGTTTTTTTAAAGTAAAGGGCAATATTGTAAAAATACGCACATTTCGAAATTTGTTTTTGATGTTGAGTATTGATATGGGATTTTGCAAATTGGGATAACATTTTGGCATTTGTAATTTCAAAAGTATTTCTTTCTTTTTTTTATCTTAATAATATTTACTTAAGTTTGATTAAAAACACTTTGTAAGATGATGATAACTCAACTAGCAAAGTGTTTCATGTACAATAAGGTGATTTTGGTTTTGTGTCACACCCCTTTTGTATAACTCAGCCCAATCTATACTTCTTAATTATTAGGTACAGCTATTTTAAGCATATAAATTCTGTTTTTATAAAACAGTCTTTTTCCTACTTTTCTCAGATTATGCTTTTCTGAACATTTTTTGAACTTTTTAAAATAACTTCTATTTAAAATTATTTTCCAATTAAATCCCAAAGTGCCAAGTTTGATCCTGGGTCATTACTCTTTATTTGCAATTAAACAAGAATAGTTTTTCCTTTGTAAACCGTTCTCCTCATGTCTACCTTCTGTCTTGGATTAATGTATACATAATTTATATAATCATATATACATACCCATCTAAGTCATTTAGGCTTATATCAAAATAAAACTTTAAACTTCTACTTAAACCAAATTATATGTAAAAGGGTTCTCCCATCTCTATTCTATTCTTCTCTTGTCACCAATTCCTTGCCTTTTGAGCTGCCCGCCTCTGTTGTATTTTGTTGGAAAGGGGGGGTGAGATTCGAAAATCCCCGTAAAAACCACAGTTTATCATATAATTATAAATAAAATTCACAATCATGTAAAAATTAGCCACATGTTCATACGGCATATACGGCAATACTACACATCATGAGGTTCCACCTCAACATCATACGGCAATAATTTACGGCACGAGGTTTCACCTCAACATCATATGGCAATAATTTATGGCAAGAGAATTCACCTCAACATCATACGATAATAATTTACGGTATGAGGATTCACCTCAACATCATACGGCACATCACATGGCACATACAATCATGTAGAATTAAATATATAAGAATAAGATAAAAAGGGTTTCTACCTGTATTCCTTTGTTTACCTTTACCTTTCTTAGTATCCCATTTTCCAATCCTCCTCGGGGTGCTCAAGCAAATGTCAAATCCTAAAACATATACGTATAATATTACATTAATTATACACTTCTCCAGCTTTATTTAGCTCATCTTTCTCTCCTAATCTCATTTATACCCCTTTACATTATTTGATTTTTCTTTTCTTGACTTTTGAGTTATTTTTCAATAATTTTAAAAAATCATAACTTATTCCATAAAATTCCAAATACAATGGTTCTAGCTTCTATGTGAAACCCTCCGTATATTCTTTTAATGAACATTACTATTCACTAACTATAGTTAACAAATATTCTCAAACACTCAAAGTTGCAGTTTATTAAGCAACTTTTCACATTTTCCAGATTTTAGAACCAATCTTTATTGGTTCGTAACTTGTAACTTATTTATTCAAAAAATGCATTATAATACTCATTTTAAATCTTGTTATGAGTACTATTTTCAAATTTTGATTTCCTCAAATTCTCAAATATTCCCACATGCACCAACTTACATATTTGTACACACCCACATGCACAAATATGCATATAGTTGTTCTCCAATACGCGTGTGTATGTGTAATCTTACTTTCCAAAAATTATTTTTAATGTCCCATAGTCATTTTAGAACCTTGCAAAGAACTACTTAACACCGTCATTTTTCTATAGATAACAGCTTCCAATGATTTTTGCATGCGTATATACTTAATTCTAGAATTTCAGAATACACATATATATACACAGATATACATGCATGTACCTATATAGCTCACATGAAAGAAAACATCTTTTCTTGTACCACGAATGAAAGTTTTGGTGTGGCCTACATATATATATAGTTCTCCTACAATGCATGAAAGGAAAAGAAATTAATAGTAAAAAGGGTCATGAAACGAATAGTTATAGTAGGGAGAAATTAGCTTTCTCACCTAGCTTATCCTTTTCTTTGTGCTATGATCTTTCCTTTATCAGTAGTCTTGAACTTTTTCAGGGACCTTCGTGGGCGGTTCATTAGGAGGAGAAGTTGTAGCTCTTCGTTTCAATGAAGTTGTGGAAAGCAAAGGAGATTTGAACTGAATATTCTCCATGTTTGTTTGTTGCTTATCAACATAAGCTCCACACTTAATTATGGAAAGATGTGGTGACTCACACATAACTTGTATTTCCACATCATTCCAATCCAATTCCAAAACCTTATTAAGCTCCTTCAAATGTTGTTCAGAAAAATCATTTAGTAGATCAAAGATAAGCACATGATCTTGTGTAGCATAAAAATCCAAGACAAGACCTTCATGATTAACATCACTTTGTAATACCCATGGCATCATTTTGTTACGGTCATTGATGCTCATAAAAGCTTTGAAGTATCGTTCTATATTACTTATTTTTGTTTTCCCTGTTTCGAATGCTACAAGAACACAAGGGAAATTTTTCCCACGAACACCAAAACAAAATGTGTCTCCTTCGCAGCAATAGTCGAACCAATCAGGAAATGTTGCTGCTGCTGGCATACAGATTGCCACGCCAAAGCCCTTTTTGGCCTAATTTATCAAACAGCAGCAATCAAATGTTTAGGTGTATTCAGTTATGAAGACAATAATAGAATAGGTAAAGAGAAAATCCTTGTAAATATTTTGTGCATTGTGTTATGTTGTACAAGCTAACAGTGACTGTTACTTATTAGAGTGACATGTGAGAAAATAATTAGCTCAACTTAAAAATTTCTTAGGTGTACAAAAATTTGTGGACTGAGATAGAAGAAAATGAAAAATACTAAAAGCATTTTAATGAATGGAAAACCAAGCTAAAAAAAAAAAAAAATACTCCCCCACCCATTTTTACAAGGCATTTGTAGCGTATCACCAAAATCAAGGAGATCTTTAAAACTCATTAATTCTGTTTGAAAAATAGACGATTAAGTTTTTAATTTTATCCCCTTTTAAATTAAAACCAATGAGGAGGAACTTTTGAAATATGCATGAGATGAAATAAGGGCAATAAGTAGAAGATGTAATGAATAACTATGCCACATAAAAGGGACAGAAAAGTTCTCCTTTATATACCGTATAAAAAGGAATGGAAGGAGTATCTCCTTTTAGAATGTATAGACGCTTTGCGACATGAAATAAATTAATTTGGCATGGAATAAAAGATGGATTGAAAGAAAACAAAAATTAGTCATTGGAAAAGAAGTGAAATCTATACGGCAAGTGAAGTTTACCATAGCTGTCTTGTCTGTCACACTTAGTTCAGATTAATCTGAAAAATAGCCAAAATAAAGAAGAAAAGAAGAAAGCATCATGAATACCTGAGACCATAATCGGCCTATCGATTCCGTAGTTAATGAGGTGCAATTCTTGTAGTTCATGTCCTGCAAAGTTGAGGGCAGCTCTGGTATGTCTCTTAGCCTCTTGCAATTACTCAGATCTAGTTTCTCCAAATTACCACACTCTTCAATGCACTCAGGAAGGGACACAAAATCGTTGCCAGCAAGAATTAACGTTTGAATATCCTTAAAACATGTCAAAAGTATGGGAAGATCTTCATCTAACAGACCACAATTCTCAAGATTCAAGTGCTCTAAGATTGAGCAACTATCAAATGGTTGGCTCTGTTGCATTACTTTCACAAAAGATTTGCTACCAGCAGGATGAATGCCTGCTAACTCGAGCTCCTTAAGATATTCCAACTTTAATAAGCTATTTGGAAGCTCCCTAATATTTGCACAAAAGTTTAAAACTAAACGATCAAGATTTGGAGCATTATTGCCAATGGAGGATGGGAGCTCTTTTATAGCAGTGTCTTCTGCCACAATTTGTATTAGATATTCCATCTTTCCCATAATATGTGGGATGTAGGGAAGACTCTTGCAATGACTCAGATCAAGCTCTACAAGAGATGCCATGTTGATTTCATGTAGAAAGGTTGTAAGTTTGGTGCATTCACTAAAGTCTAATCTTTCAAGTTTTGAAAGAGACCCCACAGAATCATGAACTTTGATCAGGTTTTGACATTCACGAAAGCTCAGTGTTATTAAATTTTGAAATTGAGACATGTCAAGTACTTCGGTTATGAACTCACAGTGTGATAAATCCAAATATGTCAAATATTCAAACTTCTGCAAAAGAGAAACCAGATTACTTAATTAACTGTAACTAATTAGAAATATTTTTAAAGGGTAAAATTAAGAAACTATTTTAAAATATAAACTAGATACTTTATTAACTGTAATAAATTAACTGAAACAAGAGGCAAAATTAAATCAGTTGTAGCTTGATTATTTTCAAAACTATCAGGAGATTTAGTGCGGATTTAAGAATCTTTTAGAGGTTTATAAACGAGAAGAAGAAACAGAAGGAGAGTTGAAGTAATGTATTCTTGATTCTTATAACGAAATAATGGCTCAACAGATTTGACCTAAGTATTAAGAGTTTAAAAAATGTACCTCGAATGGTTCCTCCAAGCTCAAAGGACTCCTGTATATCTTGAGGCTAACTAGTTTTGGGGGAGAAAAATGTGGAGGAAAACTCATAGAAGGATATCCTTGCCAGTCAAGTAATATTAAACTATTTGGAAGATAATGAGGACATGTTAAAAATTTGGTATTGCGAACAATAATAATTTTAAGATTATTCATCTTCTCAAAGACTAAAGCACTACACTTTACTTCTTTTTGCTGAGGTGGATTAAGTATTATTCCTTCAATATTGTTGCCTCCCTGTAATTCATCAAGCCCAAAGATGTAATGTTAGATATGGTCAAATTAGACAATTAATTTATTGCAAATTGTAGAGGAAAACAATGATAAGAATTAGATTCTTACTAAATTTTCATGTAGCACTTTGAGAACATCTTTATAATACCATAACCTGCTGCGTTTGCCAGGATCTGATGGTGCTTCTTGCCTAACAATCTCTCTGGCCATCTGTTGTATTAGATCATGCATGCACAAAGAGCCATTATTATCATCAATGGTGATAAGAGATTTATCCACAAGAACTTCAATATAAAACCTTGCTGCACAATCACAAGCTTCCAGTATGGCTTCAACATATTCCAATTTCTCCCATTTAAAGAAACAAGCAATATCTAAGAAAATCCACTTAGCACCATCTTGTAAGCAATCATAACTTATCTTCAGTACATGATAAGTTGTTCCTTCTGGGATCTTATCATATTGCTTCATTTTATCTCTCCATCCCTCAACGCTTTCATGTGCCAAATTGGAGCCGATTAACTTCAAAGCTAGAGGATGGCCATGCACATGCCTTATGACATGAATAGACATATTTTTATAGCTTTTTGGAGGTTGGCTGAATTAATAAGATTTTATCAAGTGAATTTGTAGCATTTAAAGGAATTTTGGTGCTATTTTTGGGCTTTTATTGAATTTAATTGCATTAATTATGATTAAATGCAATTATATGAAATTAAAGCTAATTATTTGTTAAATAATTGATTTTTATGACTTTTGATGCTACTCAATTTCAATTTTCATTGTAGGTACCCTTGAAAGAATTTGGGATCAAAAGATAAATTTAAAAAAAAAAAAAGAAAGAAAGAAAGAAAGAAAGAAAAGAAAAGAAAAGAAAAAGAAATGCATTTCATGATCCAAATTTATGGCAGAGAAGGACCTGGAATTCAAAAATGTCATAGAAGGACCAGAACCAATTCATATACGAAATTCAGAAATGTCAGAGAAGGACCAAAAGTAATGTCAGAGAAGGACCCGAAATTCAGAAATACCGCCCAAGGACCAAAGCGCACAGCAGCGTTTTTCTTCTTCCGCATCAGTTTTTTTAGGTTATTTATCATCAGTTCCAGCAGAAAACACGCACCCCATCTTCGCACAGCGCCGCACACACCCTCAAAACCCTCTTCTTCATCTATTCTTCATCCATTCTTCCATTATTCCTCCCTTCCTCCATACAAAAACTCTTCTCCATTATCACCA